>APFE030180409.1:0-17114 GCA_000404065.3 Pinus taeda | reverse complement strand
GTTACATGCATTGATGGTGTGTTTCTCTTTGTACTTGTAAGTTTTTTATGTGAATCATATTCTTACTTTTATCTTCTGCAAATTAGGCAAATGAAGTGTTAAGGTAGAATTCATGGTTGCTATGCTCTGCCTTTAAGTTGGCTTAATATCAATGTTTTCAGTTGTTTAAGGAGAATTCAAGGTGATTGCTTGCTCTCCTTAGCTCCTCACCAGTCATTCTCATCCATCCAAATCTTTCAAAGGCATCAATACAGTCTCCTACCTCACCCCAAAGAACCCCCTGCGAAAACTGTGTCCAATCCCCGCACCCAAAATTGCCTTTCCCCAATTTTCCACCAAAACCCTAAAAATCCCAAATCAAACCTTTTTTTATCAGTTTACTAGCCTAAAATCAGTGTTCTTTATTGGTTATCTCTGCCCGTTGAAGATCTTTGACGAGATAGACCGGGGAGAGCCCTCTCCTGCCCTGTAGGGCTAGCTACGAGGCTAAGTGGTTTGATGTTGCCTTGGAGTTTACCTTTTTCAGCCTGAGGTGAAATTTCAAGCACTAACACAATGGATGAATAGACAAAGCATGAATAAAAATTGCTTCAATTAATAAAAAAAACACAATCTTTTACATCACGCAGACAATGCTTAGCTCCAACAAGCAAGAGGAGCGATCCACCAGTTATGAACTACGTGAGGTTACATTGGGACAACTTCTCTTCCCTTCTGTGCCTTCCTTTGATGCGCACTATCCCTGGTTGGGTCGATTTCCTTCCTTACTGTAATTAATTGATTGACTAAGCGTTCTTGCTCCCGACAATCTCTTATATAGCATTAAATTACAAATTGGGCTTTTTTAATTAGCTAATTAGCAGATCTCAACAATTTGCTATGAATGAAGTTGATTTACAAATGAATGCCAAAAAAGGGAATGATTATGGTGAATTGTTCCTCTTTTCCTGGAATGGTGTTGTTGCTGGACTCCACGTAGGATGGGCGCTACGCTGTATCATAACCACGTGGCATAGATGAGGGTAGAGCATAATGTTGACTCTAGCGTTGATGTGGCTACCATTCTATTATGCGATAATCTTGCACAAACAAATTCACGGTCAACTTCATCATGATTAATTGGAAGGTTTGTTGCATGATAGGGCATGTGCTTTATTCTATTCTAAACCTTCAGGTAATCTGTTGTTAGACATGGTTCTGGAAATCACAAGATTTCTCTGTGGTAGTTTCTGGGAAGCGAATTCAGGAGGTTAGAGACATGAAGATTGAACCTTGTAAGCGTTGCCACAATTCCATATTTTCCAACTCGGGCTTTCACATTCTGCATGCTCATTGTTAGAGCCTACATTTACCTCAGGCTGAAAAGGTAAGCTTCTAGGTCCACACCAAACCACGCTCAGCCTCGTAGCTAGCCCTACGAGGACAGGAGAGGGCTCTCTCCGGGTCAATCTCAACAAAAGATAATCAAATGGGGCCTGAGATGACTGATTTAACAAATAATCTTAGGCTAGGTATGAAGTGCAAGGATTTGATTTGATTTTTGGGGGTTTTTTGTTGGAAAAAGGGAAAGGAAAATTTGGGTCCGGGGATGAGGCCAAATTTTTACAGAGTTCTGGTTGGGGCAAGGTAGGCAGTAGTTTTGATGCTTTAGATTAAATGAATGGATAGAAAAGACTGCTGAGGAGCTGAAGAGGGCAAGAGGCTGCAAGAATCCTCTCCAAACAGATGAAAACATGTAAAATTAAACAAAGTTTAAGGCAGAGCACAACAAACTCATGAATTCTACCTTTGTCACTCAATTTTGTTTAATTTCAGAAGCAAAGAGAAGGGAAATGGCATACATAAAACATCAATGAACTTACAATTGCATGAAGAAAAACACCATCAAAACACAGAGCCACAAGGATCCCAACAAGTGCTACAAAACCCTGGTCTTTCCTTTGCCAAAAATGCAGAAATCAAATGTACAATGAAGTGCCAAGCAATCCAAAGTGTCCAACCCTGAAAATGACTGAGAAATTACATGATATAGGCAAGCCTAACTCCTTCCCATGCCTCTATGGGTCGAGCTCATCATTCTAGGAACTGTTTCAACCATATCTAAACAAGGAACTGAAAAATAGGCAATGAAACAACTTGCCTCTATATGTTAGGCAACTGATTCATTCACTCACATTTCACCTTTTGGTGAACGAATCTACTAAGACAAGTAAAAATGTGCCAAAATTACATCATGTTCATGAAATTATATCAAGTTAGATCAAGAGTAACATCAAAAAGTAAAACTAGTCAAAACTAGCCGAGATTCTGAGCTGAAGAGTGAAAAATAGACCAAAATTCTCTATGTGCCGTGCCCAAAATCTTTATGCATAGCACAAATTTGGAGCTGATTTTGAGGCCCTTCCTGAAGTCCAAATTGAGCTCATCATAGCTCGTTGGAAAGCCCTACCTGTCTACTTTCCAACCCAAGTGGAATTTTTGGATTTGAATGTCATTTCCCCTCCAAAACTTCAATCTGCCAAGACTTCTTCCTGTGGGTGCAAAAGGTGGCAGAAAGGTCATTTTTTTGTGTGTTTTTGACCCTTTAGGCAGCCCAGAACTTGATGAAATCCTTAGGTAATCCATTAGCATGCATAATTTTTCATAAAAAAATCTAGAAATGCAAAGTTTTCCTCCTGAGGATCTCCCAATTGTAAGCGTGCGCCAAGTGGTGCTACGCGTTGGGTAGGAAAATCTGTTTTGAAGCCAAAAAATTCAAAATTAACAAAATTTTCTCCAAATTTGCTGAAATTTGGATTGAAGATCTATCATTGAGTATCATACTCAGCCAAAGAAGCTCCGGCCAATATTTGGAGCCTATCATCCCCTTTGCATCGTTTTAGTGCCCTCCTTAGTCTTGCCTTGAAGATTTTGATCCTCGCTTTGCAAACATGATTTCGTGCCCAGTAATGATTTTTCATGTGCCTGAGCATGTCCTTGTCCTTGTTTGCCTTTGTCAACAGCTTCTCAAGATGAATGTTGATCCTCTCAAGCCAAGATTCCCGATCGACGTTGATCTCTTGCTCAAGCGAAATGAGCTCCACCCTCTGTCTTTGGGCAGCTTGGCGGTTTTCATGGATGTTTTGCAATTCCATGACTGTATGCTGATCCTCCAATTATTTGTTTCGCTGCTCCAAATAGTTTATGACCCATTAAGCTCTCTGCAACTTTTCGGTCAATGCATCTATCTTGGCTTTCTGCTCCTGAATAATCTCCCTCAGCTTTGAGCTAGGTGAGCTCACATCATCATCAATGGGGATGAAATCGGTGTCTTGGCCTCCTGAAGGACCCTCATCCTGCATAGGCTTCTTGCCTCTATCCTGTACCTGTACCTGTGCTGCTGATGATAGCAATGAGACCCCTTCCACCCCAGGTGGATATAGTACTCGTTAGGCTGCTACAGACAATCCTCTCATGCCTCTCTGATAGGTGACATATGTCGGCACACTAGTAGTCTCCGCCTCCTGACCTCCATACTGATGTGAAGGTTCACCCACATCATGGAAAACCTCCCGATGAGCTGCTGAAGCTGTGAAAAACTCATGGGAAATGAAGTCTTCCCATGTGATACCCTGCAAACCAAGCTGATGTACAACAATGATCTTGAATGAGCGCATAGTGATAAATGCTATTGTACTGTTGTTCAGGAGTCTTCTTCTGCACAAGAGTAGTCATCCTCTCGATGTTTCGGCACATGAAATATGGAATGTTCATCATCTTCACTCTCTTGAAAAGCATCAATAACCTGATATGGTATGCATAGAGGCGTGAGAAGCGGCCTTCACAACATAAATATCTGATAATGAGTCTCATCAACGGCGCATAGGATTCTTTCAAAAACCGGAATGGGAACACCCTACTGAGCTGTCTCACATAGCTAGGCCTGATATATGGTTCGTAATGTACCCTTTCTACCTGCTGCCTTTTGTTCCACTCCTCACCTATATTCGGTATTCTTGTTGCTTGAGAAATGGTTTCTGGTGTCAAGGTGAAATTTACACCAGCAAGAGTTACCTGACCATCATGCAGATGTAAAACAAACAACCGAGCCAACTCTTGATGATACTGAATCTGAGCAATCATCTCACAATACTGAAAACATGACTGTTGTTGGAAACAAGCCATGGCAAGTGGGCAGGCCTGCAATTGAGTCAATGAGGTAGGCTCTTCTCTGACATGTCTGCCACCCTTACGAGGCCTCCTCAATGCATTAAGCTCCGCGGTAGAATCATTGTCTTGTTCATATGATGTTTCAGTGTTTGTCTCCATAATGTCCATGCAAGGTGTATGTTTGGTTTGTTGAGAATGACTAATTGGTGCCTTTGTTTCCAATGCCAAATGTGCCAAAGGGAAATGAGGGACTATGAGGAATATGGAACAGTGGGAAAAGTGGAGTTTGTCAAGTGAAATTAAGGTGTGAAATCAATCACTTGACTGTTGGGAATTGGGGATTTAGGGATTTTGCAAATAATATGGAAAGTGATAGGGATGGGATATTGTAGGGTTTAGGGATAGGGATAGGAATAAATGGGGGAATAGGGGATTAGTGAATTTAGGGGGTAGGGGAACTTAGGGGATAAAGGAGTCAAATGGAAACAAAGGGACAAGGGAATAAACTTGGTGGCAAAACAATCATCAAAACCCTAGGCAGCAATTTTGTTTGACAATTTTGGAGAGATAGGGTTCATTCTCCTTTACACATTCATCATGTAATAAACACCATCACACAATCATCATATTTAAACGCACAGCAGTATTGGAGACTCTACCTACTTGAAATGAGGCAAATCTGCGTGTTATTGAGCGATTTGAACAAATTTTGACCGTTTTTGGGCCTCTGGCTGTATGCGCCGCGCGGCATACCCAGTGCGCCGTGCACATTCAAAATGACACTGTGAATGGCGGCTCTATGCATCGTGATTTCCCGGTGCGCCGCGACCTCCACCCAATGCACCGCGCAACCTTCCAACACACAGTCGGCCTTCAAAATCACAATTTTTGCTCCTCCACGATTTCCTTTGGGTCTTTGACAACTTCTTGAGTGCAAATGACATTTAAATGGTGAAAATTTGCAAAAACCCACTTTCTTATGTTTTGAATTTGGCACTTTCCACCTTTTAATACAAACTCTGTTTTTTGGTTGTTTCCTTTGATTTTTTGACTGAAATGATGAAATTCTTGGCAATTTTTTGCAGGGATGATGGCATTGGATTTTGGCAAAGGATGACCAGGGCTGCACTGAAGAACTGTAGAACTTGAAAAACCTTAAAAATTACATATTTATTACAAAAAATAAATTTGACGATTTCTTCTTCAAAACAGAGTTTTGAAGAAGAATCATTCTCGAGCATTATTGGCAATGAAAAATCTGGAATAAAAACTTATTGTGAACATCCTCATGGCCTGCTGGCATTATTAGACATTTTGAAGACAAAATTTGCGAAACCCTAGACATATGACTGACATGACTCTTGGCTGACCAAAAGACCATCCATAATGACTGTAAAATTGATTTTGATGAACTTTGATGATCAGACATGAACCAGCAGGTACATGGCATGAGGGAAGTATGGAGATAAGACCCTTCCGTCAGAAGATCGATGCTCCTAATGGAATGCAGATGATCGAGCTAAATGAGACACCTAAATGAAATGCAACAAAAGAGGTTTTGATCTCTGACAGAGGGCTGAACAGACCGACTCTAACACTCATAACTCTGATTCCCCACTTGAGATCAATCTTTCCCAATACACCACACAACTCTTCGTAAAGCCTGGGGCCTTGAGGCCCGCCACAGTGCAAACAACAGTCTCGGGATTAACACAGGCCTTCAACTGGCTGATGGGAAATTACAGTCGTGAACCGACACACAAGTTATCCAAACATGCATTGATAGAACATGGCTGGACCCACGACCCTGAAGGTTACTCCAAGACAACCCAAGTGGTTAGATTCAAGTGTGCTTCCATGTATATTTGTTTGGTTCTTGTCAATTCCATTGCCCATAATGTAAATCTACTGGCTATCTCCATTCATAAGACCAATGAATTGAACTGCCAACACACTTATCACCCATGCCACCATTTTCCACTCCATTGCGTAGTCTTCCTTCCCCATTGCTTCGTCCTTAAGTTATGTGCTCGAATGCCAAGCCGAACCTCTAAACTCATTGGCTTGTTGAAAGGCCAATTGTTGGGATAATTCATTAGAGATTGTAATAGACAAGCGCACATTATTCTTATGGAGGGACTAAATGCTTTGATACCATATGTGCCATAGCAAGCCAAGGAACAAAATCATATAAGTCAACAGCTGATACAATTCGATCGCCATGAATGGAGGGTTTGAGTACAGGTACAAAGAATGTGAGTTCAATCCAGGAATACTTCGGAGTGCAGGAAACCCATTGTAACTAGTGCAAGAATCCCAATGCATGGTGCAGGCACGCCCCAAAGTATAATTAAACCAGTATTAATCCTACAACATACAAGCCTTAATTAAACTCTCGTTAATGCTATTTTAATCCTGTTAAAAAAAAGAAGTAACAAATGCTCTTCGAAAATAATCATTTAGCCAATCAACAACATGAAAGAAATAAATAAAAATAAGACAAAACCAAGACCCAACAAGATGCAAAACGATTTCGTCTCAAAGGGGTTTTTGTTTTAGCTTTTGAAACTTCGTAGCGAAAAAAGTTATAGCGAAAATTCCATGATGACCTGTTTGGAGCAACGAAACCCTAAAATCCAAAGCTCTGATACCAAATGTTATGAATCGAGCTCACAAAAAGATAGAAAATAGAGATCAACGCCTTCAAAATAAGCCTCTTTGAGCAGGAAACCTCCTTTACATTACACAAATTAACAATTCTTGGATGATACAAATGACAAGGCCTCCTCTCTATATATATAGGAGTCTACGGGGTTATAATATAATCAGAGCCGAGATAACAATAATAATGTAAGGGCACAATAATAACAATAATGGGCTTCTATGGGGCACAATAATTACAATATGGGGATTAGGTGGGCACAACGTTATAATAAGGGGGTTGCACTAATAACAATAAGGGGTTACACTAGTAGTATAGGGACCTAACATTCACCGGTCGAGGATTCCTAGGTCCAATGAGGCTCCACCCTCTAGGATTTATCGTATATCCTACCATTCACCATTCGAGGATTACTAGGCCTAATGAGGGCATACATAATCAAGATTTACCGTAATAACACCTTCACTAGTCCAAGGATTCCTAGGCCTTGTGTTTCTCCCCTTAGACCACCCCACTCAGTTTTGAAACCCTAACCTGAAACTCCTTAAACATAATGTTCTAATCTATATAAATTTTATGTCGGTCCTCTGTTGCCTCCATATTCTTATTTATTACCTACATTTCATGTTCGATCTCTGCTAACATGTCCTGTCCTATCAACACCATATTCATTGGATCACTTCAACTGATGGGAGTATTGCAACTCTACCCATACAGTGCCTCGAATGGGCTCATCCTTAGTGACTCCTGATACCCATTGTTGTAAGAAAACTCAACCAATGGAAGTTACTCTTCTCAATTTCCTTTGCTGATGCATCACATACATCCTCAACATGTCCTCCAATATCCTATTGATCCTCTCTATCTATCCACTTGTCTATAGATGATAAGTTCTGTTGAAGGCAAAATATGTTCCCAAACCTGTAAACAACTCATTCAAGAATATAAAAGTGAACTTAGCATCCCTATCTGTCACAATCTTCCTTGGAACACCATGCAACCTCATTACGTTTCTAATGAATACTTGTGCTACATCACTAGCTGAATAAGTAAACTTCACTAAAATGAAGTGCTTTACCTTTGTCAACCTGTCCACCACAACCATGATAGAATCATATTGTCTAGATGTCCTTGGAAAACCTATGATGACATCCATGGAAATGACCTCCCATATCCACTCTAGAATCGAAATCAGTTGTAGTAATCCACCTGGATGCTTACATTCTGCTTTTACGTGTTGTCAATCTAAGCATCTAGCCACAAACTCTGCCACTTCCTTCTTCAAATTCGGCCAATAATAAAACTTCTTCACCACAGTCAATGTCTATTGGTATCCTAGGTACCTTGAATACAGTTTTGCATGGAATTATCATGAGATAGTCTTATCGATCTCACTATCATTCAACAAATAGATTGTGTCCCTAAATCTGACCAAAACATCTGCTGTGAGATGATAGTCCACATCCTGATCACCTGTCATTTCCATTAATGTACTTGATTTCAAAATCAAACTCATTGATCATGGCCAACCATCTATCTTGTTTGGAATTAAGGTTTAATTGGTAAAATAGATACCTCAATCCATAATGGTCACTCGTCAATACAAACCTCCTGCCAAGAAGATAATGTATCCACATCTTCAATGCAAGGACGATTGCTGCCAACTCAAGATCATGTGTTAGATAATTCTGCTCATGCTCATTTAGCTTTTGTGACTCATATCAAACTACCCGTCCTTCCCACATTAAGACTCCAATAATTCCTCTCTTGCAACCATATGTACATACCACAAGCTCTATGTCCGGATTTGCAATCTTTAAGAGTGGAGCATTTGTCAACAACTACTTCAATTGATCAAAACCTGTTGCATAGTCCTTGGTCCATTCAAATTTCTTACCTTTCCTTTGCAATGTTGTAATAGGATATGAAATCCAAGAGAAGTTCCTAATGAACCTCCTATAATAACATTCTAGTCCCATAAATGATCTTACCTTATCCACTTTTCTAGGAACTACCCACTTCATGATAACTCTTATCTTCTCTAGATCCACTGTTATACCTTCCTTGGAAATAACATAGCCCAAGTAATGTACCTCTATTTGAAAGAAACTGAATTTACTGAGTTTAGCATACAACTGATGCCCCCTTAGCAATCTAAACACTATTGCTAGGTGTTCAGAATGCTCTTCCTCATTTTTACAATATATCAATATATCATCAATGGATACAATGACAAACTTGTCTAGATAAGGACACAACATACTATTCATCAAGCTCATGAAAATAGCTAGAGAATTAGTCAAATCAAATGGAACTACAACAAACTCATAATGCCCATACCTAGTCTGGAAAGCAGTCTTGTAGATGTCCTCTTCTTTAATGCGTACCTAGCAATATCTAGATCTCAAGCCAATATTTGAGAACACTGCTACTCCCTTCAACAAGTCAAACAAGTCATCAATCCTCAACAACAGATACTTGTTCTTGATGGTCACCTTGTTCAACTGTCTATAATCAATGCATATCCCGAGAGTCCCATCCTTCTTCTTCAAAAACAACAATGTTGCACCCCAAGGTGATACACTTGACCTAATGTATTCCTTGTCAAACATTTCCTTCACCTGCAACTTCAAATATGCTAACTGTCATGTGCTTATCCTGTATGGTGCCTTCTATGTTGGTGCTGCCCCTGGTACCAACTCAATATAGTAGTCTGCTTCTCTATGAGATGAAAACTTTGAAATCTCTACTAGAAACACATCATGAAACTGCTGAAAGATCGAGTACCTCTTCATAACTTCTACATCCTCAACATCCTTACCTTTATCATTAGATATATGCACTGCAAATAACACACACCCTTTTATGTGACCGCGCTTTGCCTGCATAGATGTCACCATTCTAATTGATGTGGCCTTCTTCTTACCCTGCAATATTCTTTGTTCCCCATTGTCATCCAAACATTTAATATCTTTATCATAGAAATAAACCTTAGTCCTATAAATATACAACCAGTCCATACCTAAAAGCATACTATATGATCCCAATGGTAGTACGTTCAAATGTGTTGAGGTATGAATACCATTCAATTGGACTGCACAATCTCCTACCCAATGACGAACTCTCTTCTTTGTAGCCGTAGTTAATTGCACTAATAAAGATTCTGCATGCATTTCTTATTAAAACCACACTTATACACCAAGTCAGGACTTACATAACTATAATTAGATCCAGGGTCAATTAAAATATAAAAAACTTGATCATAAATCTTACTGTCCATCTCGATAATAGATGACTGGTGATTCACCTACTGGTTATTCAATGTTGCATAAATCTGTGGAATGGTCTGCCCAACTTCCCCAACTATGTATGCGTCCTGTGGACTATAAATCTGAGGCCCACCACCTTGATTATGTGGACAATCTCTCTTGAGATGCTCTTGACCACATGTCCAACACTGCAACTGTTGTTTACCATCACCTTTATTCTACTGTTCTCGAGGCTGAAGTCCATTAACCTTCTTGTAAGGTGCAACATTTTCTTTCTCACCTACATCCTGAGTTCTTGTTCGTTTTGGCTCCCATTTACCTTTAGCCTTGTCTTTTCCCTTCCAAATTGCTGAGATTTTGTCTTATGCTTTTATTTCTCATAACAATGCTTCAATTTCTTAATGACTTCTTCAAGTGATTGAGGCTCATCATACTCAATCCAATCTCTAAATTCTTATGGCAATCCACTAACAAATCTATGAACTTTGGCTTTTTAATCCTTAAGATACGGTACATACCTCAAAAACTCTAGGAGCTTGGTCCTATATTCCTCATCTGTCATTGACCCCATCTTCAGCTCATAGAATTCATTGGTTTTACTATCATAATAATTATCTAACAAATATTTATTCTTGAAAAGTCTCTTGAATTCATGCTAAATCAACTCTTCTAACTTGATGTCTCTAACTTGCTTCACATCTTCCCACCAGATGTTTGCTTTCCCTTTAAGGTTGAATATAGGTATTCTCGCTTTCATATTTTTTGTGTAATCGTGCAACTTAAAGAACTTCTTCATCCTGAATCCCGATTAGTTCTGCCTCTACATCTTCTAGTTTCTTCAAATTTCCATCAAAGGTATGTGGTTTTTCTTTCTTGAGCTCATCTTGAAAATATCCCTTGTCACTCCTTCTATAGGGATGATAATGATGATGACCATGGTACCTATTAGAACGAGAAAGAGAATAGAACCCGTGTTCATCACCTCTAGTATCTGGCATATCCAAGAACCTACCACCTCTCATCATGTCATCCCTATCCAACCAATTTCCACCATGAGATCTACTACCATATGCCCCATTAGTCCTATCCTCATTCCCATGGCTGACCCTAAGTGGTCCGTGTCTCTATATGTCTAACAAACTCTAAAGGATTACTACATTAACTTCTACTTGTTTCTCCTGTGCTTGAATGATTCTGTCATTATTTTCTTTGTGAATTCTTATTTTTTCCTTCAAAATTCTTAATGTGTCTGCTAAGTTAGAAGAGTGCCCACCACCATGTTGCTCATATTATCCATAGGGAGATTCTCATGAATTGTAGTCTACCATCTTGCTAGTCATCTTTGATCTTCTTCCTGCAAGTATACCATGTCAGCTTAAACCAAAACATAACATAATTAACATACCCCAGTATAGTTCACGGGAGGATATCTCATCTCCAAGATCAGCCAGAATAGCTCTCTCTCTCTCTCTATATATATATATATATATAAATAATCATATCAGTGCATAAACATCATTTAAACCATTAGCCAGTTACCATGGATGACTATATCAACCACATACCATGACCTCATGCACAACAACTATAACTGACACACACTCACGACAAATACATCCAACAACAACACCATCAACTTTCAGACAATGACACAACTCCAACCATGCCTACACAACAAGTACATATACCACAAGCATAAAGAACATATATGCAATCAACATGTATGCATTCCCAACACATTCCTCCAATCTAGTCCAAGGGGTGAACCATGCTCCAATACCACTCTAATACACCCTCCTCCCACATTTTTCCAAGGAAACCAATCCATCGAGGTAAACATGTGATGAAGAGTTACTATGATGATTCAACTCCCCGTGTACAGTTAAGGAATTGGAACTAACAAAAAAAACCAATTTGACCTTCCTCATAATCTACTAGGCCTTCAAGAGACAACCAACCCTTCTAGGTGCTCAATCCCTTAGACAACTTGTCATTAGGTTGAGCTAGACCCCCATTCATTCCCATGACAAGCCATGCATGCAATTGAGACCCTCCAATTTCTCCCACAACAAGGCATGTATGCAACTGTGGCCTCCTTTAGGCAGTTCTAAGCCAACAAACCTGGATTATGTGCCACTTTTTCAGGGCTAGGTCTCAAGCCCTTGCCCAAAACTTCATGAAACTTCCAAAAATGATAATTAACAAATAATAAAAGCTACTACTGCAAACATTGGTACAAGGGATTGACATGACCCCTACTAGCCATGACATGCATTTCATCAAACATATCACAAACATGTAATATACATGTCATAAAAACATATATGAGCATAGGGGTCTCATACTTATTTGAGAGTCGTCAAGAAGAATTTATGCCTCTTCACAATAACTGCATTGACATCTATTAGGTTATATATTCATTCACATTTCTTTTACTAATCAAATCATAATGAGAGTGATAACCAAAGTTTGTTAAGAACTGTGCTTATAACCAACATATAACCAACAAAATAAAAAGAGTAGAACAACCATAAAAAACCACATATTAACAAGTAGATTTACACATGAAATACCAAAGGAAAAGGAGTTCTTATTAATGTATACATAAGCCAACTAGGTCAAGAACATCCACGAACCACCCGACCATAGATTAGGATGATCTTTCTTTAAGCCAATCACCCCTGTGCCATATTCCAAGCATGAATGTGGGACTAACAACATAATCAATCAAGGCTTCCTTGGGCTTTACCGTATATCCACCAAGGGATTCCTAAGCCTGAAACCCTCATCAATGCAACTAGGCTTTACTGCAATTCCACTGGATCACTAGGCCCTAAACAAGCATGGATGCCTCCAGATCTCTCCACCTAAACTATGAAGAATTCGTCTGTCTCCACCTTTAGGCTTTACCATATATCCCAACATTCACCAGTTGAGGATTCCTAGGCCCAATGAGGCTCCACCCTATAGGATTTATGGTATATCCCACCATTCACTAGTCGAGGATTTGAAGGCCCAACGCAAGCATACACAATCAGGATTTATCGCAATCCCACATCCACTAGTCCAGAGATTCCTAGGCCTTGCA
This sequence comes from Pinus taeda, assembly GCA_000404065.3. NCBI lineage: Eukaryota > Viridiplantae > Streptophyta > Pinopsida > Pinales > Pinaceae > Pinus > Pinus taeda. Next base: position 3,946 of record APFE030180409.1, on the reverse strand, counting down.
TTTCTCCCTTGAGACCACCCCACTCAGTTTCGAAACCATCCAACAATCCACCTCAACCAAAACAAGGGAATCCCATAAAACCATGACTATCTAGAAATGGAAAGATAAGGTTGAATACCACTGTAATACCTGGAAAAATCCATGCAAAGGCAACAAGAGAAACCAAAACACACATGCATGTACATGCATGCCAAAACTAGCAAGGCAACCAAACATTCAAGTGGATACCTCTTAGTAATCCCGTTGTAGCCACTTGAATCCCACTCTTCCTTGCTTATTTTTGCTTCCTCTTACTCTCTTGTCCTTCCTTTTCCTTCTTTCCTCTAATGCTAGAGTGATCCAAGAATACTCTAAGTGTCCAAGAGTATGAGGGAGATAGAATAGAGAGAGAAATACAAAACATAACTGAAAAAATGTTGTGAATTGATCCTCATAAGTCTTTTTATTAACGAGACCTCTATTTTCCTCATTTTCCATTAATTTCCTTCATTTTACTCCTCACATGCAACACGTGACCTTTCACATTCCTTTTCTCCTAATTTCTATTACTTTCATAAATAAAATGCCAATTAATGCCACTTTGCCTTTCCAAAGTCTTTTCCATTTCCTTTGCCATAATAAACCAAATGAACCCTCACACTAGGATGTTTTGCCCAACATTTCGCTTGGAATATGTGTCCCATGACCCTGGTTATTATTTTTCCTTTATTAACTTTATTACATGGAATTTTTTACTAAGGTTGTTACACTGTCAAACTCTGAGGTGGAGGAGGAGGTGGTTGGTGTGCAACAGAAGATGATGGATGGTCAACTACTACCTCAATGTCTATTGATCTCTGAGGTGGAGGAGGAGGTGGCTGGTATGATCTATATGGAGAAACACAAGGCACATCCTCTAGCTCTGGCATCTCAACATCAGGTAACTGAGGAGGTGTACTACCAGAAGGATCACTGACACCCTGACGACCATGATCTGATGGGGTAATACTACTAGAAGCATCATGCTCACCACCCTTATTGTCATGATCATGATCACCACCTTCATCATCATGATCATGATCACCACCCTCATCATTATGATCACCACCCTCATCTGACATATATGTTGTTGCATGCCTGCCCTGCATCCCTCATCGTTGCCAGTAACCTACTAGTTCCGACGATATGACACATAAGGGACATCATCTCACATGGATAGTCCCTATAGAGATCCATGAACCTAGGATCTATGTTGATATCTAGAGCCCTCCTAGGGCAGACTCCCTCCTCAACCAAAACTTTGGCCAATCTCTCGCAATAGTCCATCCGAAATCGCAGACCAACCATACGACCTCGGATGCCCATGGCCCCTTGAGGATGTGCCTTACCCTCTTGGGCCTCGCCCATCTCCTCATCTCCTCGATATGGTGGGGGAGGAGGCATTTCCCCATTGAATGTGCCAATGTATACAAAATATATAGTACATAACAATAATTAGGCAAATTTCATTAAACAAATTAATAAAACAAGTTAAAGAACATCTTAGAATAAATTTTATTCTCATTAACTAAAACAATAAAATGAAATTAGATTAATTTAAAGAAAACATTAATATTACCTCTATCATCTAGAGGCTCAACCAGTGTGGAGAGGATGTTGGGACACAATCTATAATCAATCCCTACGTATGGAAATGACATCAAGATAAATGCATGGTCAAACTGACTGGTCAGTAGCACCAGTGCCTTGGAGAAAATCCTAACAAGCCCCTCTTGGGCATGATATAGCCCCACATGCTCATCATGACCTCTGTGATCGGCCTAGGAGGGTGACGGTCAAATGTAGGCGTCATCTGAAAACCTCTCAAAAAAGAAAAAAATAAAAACAACTTTGAAGTGAAAGGGAAGCTCACCCTCCCATGTATCATCGCATAACATCTATCGAAAGCCACACGAAACTGCCTCAAAAAAATGGTAGACCATTTGATACAACGTGGCACCCGAATCAAAGAATAGACATAATACAAAATAGGCTACCCAACAATAATAAAGTGTGAAATGGTGGTGAGTAATAATGAGAGGCACCTAACCTCCTGTGCAACAAAAGAAGAGATTTGTAGATGTGCACCACACACCTAAAAATTTGTTGGACAGACTGCATGAGGCCCATCATATCTTTGAGAGTAGTGATCAGATACTGATCCAGGACTTCAATGATAGCTCAAATTTTGAAGTGTTTGAAAGAGTGTTGAACCTGAACGACCGAATAGATCTCGTCTCCCTGATTCCAGCGCCGTGAATGGTTCGAAAAACTGACACCGTATGGAGGAGTTATCACATTTTGAAAAAGTTTAGTAAACTGCAATTTTCAAGAATAATTTGATTTTTGGAAATATTAAAAAAATATTTCGATGAATATTCCTCGAAATATTCTTTGGAATATTCTCCAAAATATTCTTTGGAATATTCCTTTTGGGTGGACCAATTAGGAGCCGACACATGGCAAGCCCAGAGGCCGCCACATGGCCCTGGATTGGTGTGGCAAAATTATGTTGGGTCAGGTGGGATCGAACCTGTGACCTCCCGCATACAAACCAAGAACTCCAACCACCTGCACTACCATTAATTCTTAACAAATATTGGTTGCACATTTTATTTCAACAGGTACGGTTTCCAGTTTGGGGGTAAACTGCTAGCGGTCCTAGGAAGAGTGGTCATATGCATGCGGTTTAAGCCGACGGTTCTGCTAACCATACCACCAAGTAGACCGTAACTGCCGCCCTGTTAAGCGGATAAATCGTTCTTGCAGACAAGACCGATATCCCTAGTATCAATTGATATCTAGTAACAAACGGGACAAGCAAATCTACTTTTCTCCAAACATATTTCGATCCATCAATAAAAACTAAGAGGTGTTTTAGACCCTACCTTAAGTCCAACGCTAATTTCTTGCAGCCTTGCTCCAACAGCTTCAAAGAGTTTCCTTTTAATAACCTGCAAACACAAACAAGCACATATCAAAGAACACCTGCATAGCTAATATAATAAATCATGCTCATCATAGTGATCAAGGAGTCTATGAAATAAACCATTAAACACAACTCATTGATAAAAATAAACTTGATTGTATTAACTTTAACAAAGAAGAACTTTACAACCTTCGTGCCTTGATGCTGTACAAGCTCTTCCCAGGGTCCAAGTAGGAATCTCCTCTATTTTAAAAAGCCTCACTCTCCTCCCAATGAGATCAAAAGGTATGTAATCTCTCCTCTCAAAAGCTCAATTAGGAAGACTAAGTTCCAATAGCATTTACCCTAAAAAATATTTAGCTTTCAACCTCCCAAGTAACCAGCCCAAAGCTTCATTTTATAGTGCAAGGGAAGGAGGTTACAGGTCCACCATTGAAGGGATAGAGTCCTCCTTCAAGGGGATAAGCTCCTCACATCAAGGGGTTAGCTCCTTAAGGAATGGGATGCATGCACCCCCAAGGAGCAAACTTGCCAGCACAAGATTCCCTCTAGAAGCTTCCAAAATTGACTCAAAGTGAGTTTTTAAGAATAAACTTGCGCCTTTTTAACTTTTACAGGGGTTCGCACCCATAAATGCAGATATAGAGCGGTCAGGTGCGCAGGGGACATGACCAATGGATGCGGTACCGTAGGTAATGCTAGGAGAAAGTGTGAAACTAGAGTTTTAGAGATTTTTAAGGACTTCCTCTCATTATCAAAGCTTGATATGCAGAGCTGAGGTTTAAGACTTGCAAAGGAGGTATGTATGAGTGTTGATAGACTCGTATTGATTACAGAAAGTCATGGTGACAATTTTTCGTGTAACAGATTGCCCCCTAAAGTGCAAAGTCTGTACTAGATGAGGATGGTTTTTGTCATCTAAGAAGAGTGAAGTACTTTATCATTTCAAGGATCTTCCTGTGGATACCCCGGTCGGAACCTGTAAAAACATTCAATGCA
>APFE030180403.1:32997-46853 GCA_000404065.3 Pinus taeda | reverse complement strand
TATGCATCGAACCTTGTACACTAGGAAGTTGATATGCATCGCACCCCCTGCATTGACCTTTCAGTATGGTCCATTTTTGACCATTTTATGAGCAGTTTTTAGTGGAGAACTTCTGGGAGATGATGTAATCAGTTGACCTTGTTCCTTTAGGCAGTGAAGCAACACTTTTAGGGACTTAGGAGTGCTCAGTTTATGGACATTTATGATTGGGGTTGAAGTGCCCAAAAATGTCTATAACAGTTGCCCCCTAAAGCATGAGGTCGTTAATCTTTTTGATGTCGGGTGAAATTCTTTACCATGAGGATCCGGAGTTTTTTCGAGCTGGGAGGTGACCTGTAATAAGATACAATACAATACATTATCTTGACAACATTTTTTCATGTTTTAGCTAAGGCAAGCATTCCCATGCTCAGCTTTATAAATTGATTTTCATGTACATGGGATAGACAATCGTCTGTGTGGCAGACTGATGATTTGGACTCATCATCCTTTGATTTGGATGATCATCTATTCGGCAATGATGTACATTTGATGTATTTATATTCCTAAATATACGGTAGCCCAAATGGGTGAAACTAGATCCGGGGTCTTCAAGACTCGTTCAATCTTCACTCGGAGTACAAGTCGATCCATGTGAAAAAATGTTCTGGAGTCGAACATGGAAAGACATCGCCTGATTACCAGCCAATGATGTAAGCTATTAATAGGCACGAGAGGAATCACCAATAATGACAATGACCCTCAAGGTACTACAGTACAATTCGCGTGGTGTGAAAAAGGACTTGTCGTCGAACACCACGCAAAATCTCTCGGTCGAAGGCCATTAATGTAAACCTGTCACCTAAAGTGAGAAACTTGCTATTGAGGCATGCAAGCTTCAAAGTACTGAAAGGGTTGTCCCTAGCTCAACTTATTGGATAATGAGCTCATGTCGACAAGAAGTGACCCGTCGTAGGAGGGCCTTAATGAATCCCACATCTACTACACAGAACGAAGCAAACGATTTTGGAGGTGAAAACAATCTGATGATACAACGTTCAGGGTGGTGGTCATGAAAGAATGGAGCATGAATGTATTGCAGTGGGTGAGATATAGGCGAAGTGTCTGAATGACTTCTCTTGAACATATCGGCGACACTGACGATGGATTGGTAGCGTTAACCCCAAAGATGGATGGTGTGATGGACCAATGGTGATGACCAGTGAACGGAACAACCCAACCCAGTTTGGATGCGGAAGGAAAGTGTCATGTTCAAGAGTTACTTGCTACGAATAAAGCTTTTTCAATTTTTCTTCCTAATTTTCCCCAGTCATTGTTGACCGGTACCTCTTTATTTTTGTTAAGCTTGAGGAGGATAACCTATGCCTTTTCTATAATCCACCCTTTGGGTGAACCCGTCGCTATATTTTAGCGGGCCTAGCGACAGTGAAACTCGTTCTCGTCCATTTGGATGAGTTTGTCGCTATTTGGTTTTAACGAGTTTAACGACAAAGGTAACTCGGTCCTTTTCAACTTTAGAGAGCCTGAAAGGGAGGGAAATGAGACTCTAAAGATTCTTTTTCATCATATAATCCCTTAAGTTGGAAAAAGCGTAAAATAATATGAAAGGGATGAATTTTCGATAGTCTTAACGAGCCGAACAAGACAAGCGCTCGATCTTTTTGTGTAATAATTCCTCAAACCAAAAAGGCTAAAATCTAGAGGACGGATAGCACTTCCGATGAATGTAATGAGTCGGAGAGGCTAATCACTTGGCAATATTTTCATATTTGATGAGTCAATTGAAAAGAGCTTAAAGGAGACTCGTTTTTCAAGGAACGAGTGATCATTTCGGGTAGTAGCTGATTCTAGGTAAGGTTTGGAATTTTCCAATCACAGCAGTGTCACACGGATGGCTAGTAGAATCACTCTTCACAGATGTTCCTCGAAAGGGTAAACAATCAAATGGAGGTGAATGATCGGCTAAAAGCGGAGTGGAGGTGATGATTACAACATGACCAAGGCTCAAAAGCTGACGATAAGGCATTCACAATGGTTATTTACCGGTTCATTTTTTAACGAGCTAAAACTTTGGGGGAAACATTTACGCGTGGCTTATGTTTATTCTTTAACGAGCTTGAACTATGCGCTAAAATAGCTCGTGGTGGGTTTATTTTTAAACGAGCTTGAACCTTGTGGTAACACTGCTCACCAGCCGTATAATAAGGATGTCTCATTCAAGATGCCATTTTTTATGGGGCTTGCACCTTTTGGAAGCTTTGCCCCTGATCCTTTCTTTATGCAAGCTAGGAAACGACTAGCCTTACGATTTTAAAGCGTTAGAGGTCCTATAATTTAAAAAAATAAGTGATTGCTCTTCGCTTACATGCAGAAATGTTCCATCCACGTAGCAGATAAAGTGCTTCCTTGGTGATGACTATTGAAATAGACAAAGGTGAGTGGCAGAGATGCCTTTACTCACATAACTTTAACGAAGGTATCTTATTCCAGCCTAATCCCATTTTCCTGTGAGGATGGTGTGTCAGAATAGTCATACATCCTCAGTGGAAATCTACTCTATACCCAGGGTTTTCCTGCCGAAACAGACCAGGGTGCATGCCCCTTGGGTTTCAGTCACATCCTCCTGAATCACTCGCGCTCATCAGGTGGATAGACTGGAGATCGATGATACATTCTTTACGTGAAAAGACCATTTAGGGATGGCAATTGACTATTTCCTATGTGTGAACCGGTGAATGACATTTGGTCTACAAGCTTGACCATTTTGCCTTCATACGTAAAACACATTACTCTAAAGAGGGAGGAGACGACAGCTCCCATGCAATAAATATAGTCGCATCCAAGGAGTAGATTATAATCCAGGGATCCTTGAACTACCATCACATTCATGTGAATGGTTTTCCTTCTCAAAGTAATGGGCACATTTGGAAGGATCCCTAACGGTCGACTGGTTCCTTTGTCAAAGCCTGTCAAATTTCTCATTTCAGGCAAAACCGATGGCAAACCAAGCGCTTTCCAAGCAGTTGAGGAAAGGATACTCACAGAAGCCCCTTGATCAATGAGGGTACAAGCCATGACCATTCTGTAAGCTTGTACAATGATTCTGAATGGTACACTAGCTGGTAAACGGGGTCTACCTAGTAGATTCCAGTCGAAGGAAACGACTAGGTTGCTTGGAGGTGGGACCGAGTAGACGGCTGGATATGACTCCAATGAACTTCCTTCCTGTGATAAAGGAACGGGTAGACTGCCACCAAGTTCATCGAAGTCTGTGTTTACGAAAAGAATTTGAACGGTGTCCTTCTCTTTCTCTTTAGTGACGATATCATTCAAAGGTGAACACTCTGAAGGCAAGACCGGGTCAACTGTCGTCTCGACCTTTTGACTTTCATCTGCTATAGATTTAGAGGGTTCATTTTCAATGATAGATGCTTCGGTTGACCATAATGTCAGGCCAGCCAGATTTTCAACTAGTGGTGGACTTGGCAAGAGGTTTTTATATCCAGGAGGGAGCCATAGCGGTGAAGGAGGACGGTCATCCAAAACTCTTTTAGCTTCGTCAAGGAACGGACAACGATGGACGGTATGGTTTGCTTAACACAATTTACAATGAAATATGGGATTCCTTTTTTGTCCAGATACTTCACTTTCACTGGTTGATGGTGTGCATTCAACATGATCATCAGAGGTTGATGACACTGGATTGTGCAAACGAGGAGACTAGTCCCTTAAGATCCGAGGGATGTAGGGACAATCTCGGTGATAGTGGTCTCCATTGCAAATGACACAAGGAGATTTAGGTTTAGACGATGCAGTGTGAGGATTTTCGCTAGACGATTCTTGGTTGCCCCCTTTCAATTTTGGTTCCTTTTTCTTCTTTTCCTTTTTCTCTTTCTACTTATTCTTCTTCTCAGTTACTTGATCTTTAGCTTTACCAGCTTTATCAAGTGAAGAAGAAGGAGGAGAGGGTGAATCAGACGAAGTAGAAGGTTGGGGGGAAACTATAGTATCATCTAGTTGCTGACTTGATTGTTCAGGAATTACAGTATTCTGAACAACAGAGGTAGAGAAGAGCCATATGGGCAAACCAATCGTCAAGCCTGGAAGTGACAATGTGGCCATATGGGGTGCACCAACATCTCCCCAAGAGGAGAAGGGACTAGGATTTCCTCCAAGGGGAAATCCTTCGTTGGTAGACTCCATTTTATCAACCTAAAGACCAACGAGGGAATTTGTGATGTTATTCCAATTGAAATAAATTTTAGATGCTTTGAAACAACTTGTCTTTCAATTTTAAAGAGTCGAGAAAAAACAAAAGATGACCCTAGTCGCCTTCAATTTTTAGTGAGCCTAAAGTGACAAGTGCTTAGATGGACCTTTTATTTTAAGGAGTCTGAAAAGGAGAAAAATAGATTTCTCTGGAGATCTAGGCAGAGGGGATTACCAAAGTAATCGCAAAACTGCATAATAGTTTTTATGGTACGACAGTCAATCTTCTCGAATGATGTGTCCAGTGCATTGCAATCGATAGGGCGGTAGACATGACTTCCTAACGATAAAGGATGCAGCATATTGTGGTCTCGCAATATATACTCGACGGTACATGGGAGCACAACTCTCTACTGGCACTTGCCGTCTCAGAGCGGAGGAATCACCGAACCAACAATGAAAACAACAGTTACAGGGTTTTACGAGGACGGAATTTGTCTCTAGCCTAGACCTCTAGATGTTGTGAGTTAGGTTCCAAAGCGTTGTTAGATTCATTAAATTTATTTTAAGTTGATCTTGCTTAAAAATTTGCCTTTTAGGTTCACCGCGTGATGTGTATACAATTCCTAAAATGCAGTCTAGGATGATAAACAAACGTTAAATCTTCTTTTGGCAATGAAAATGCTAGCTACTAAGGAAAGAAATTTAAGAATCTTTCAACAAAGAGCACAAAGCACACGCTAAATGCACTGTCCTAAATCAAACCAAGCAGTCTAAATGCAAATGCACATGCATGTATTTTTTTTCAGCCTTCTTAATGTATGAATGACGATAAGAAAGCTAAGTGAAAATCTGAATTATCTTCAAAGCGACAATACTCAACAAATTTGTTTTCAAAATGAAGTGAAGGTAAGAGAGACACTTTGCGATTTCAAAATGAAAATTGCTTTTCGACACTTTAAAAAATACTAATTCAAATCATGTATAATAGTAACTGTATAATTGACTATCAAGAACAACGGGATTGTCTTCTATGACTAAAAACGACAGCTACGACACTTTCAGATCAAGAAACGACAATTTGACTATGCTACTTCTTTGTAAAAGAGAACTGAAAATGGCTCACAATACATAAAAACACTTACAGTTCTTTGCACAATAGAGTCGGAATGATGTAAGAGAAGGGGGTTTTCATAGAGATACACTGACCACAGACAACAAAACTCTTGAATAGGACTGAAAATAGTGAGGAAAAAACCAAAGTCTGAAGGTAAAGTTAACCTTCCGTAACCATCGCACCTGTCAAACAATGAATTCAGTATGCGGTGCACCTACTGCACTCGGGAAGTACGATGCATACAAACTGCCTTGAAGGAAGGGTGCAATGGTACCAGTGCGAGACTTTAAATGATTTTTTACTCACAATTTGCAATTCAGTTCAGGGATTTAGGCCAAGTAAGTGATGTTCAGTGTATGTAAATCACAAGGGTTTATCTAAGGAGGTTAATAGAGCCACCACTGAGGGCAATTAGAATGTTTGTAGATCGATTGTTTAATTCATACACAAAACCCAGAGATAAACTGAAGCAGCATTGATATACATTGCATTTGTATAACAAATGCAGTTCGAAGGCTAGCTGGCTTGACTCTAGGCTCCATCTATAAGTTTATAAAAGAAACAAAGATAGGCTAACAAACAATCTAGTCGCTGCCCAGTGGAGTTGCCATTTTGTTACCGGGAATAGTTTCCACTCAGAGCTGCTATTCCCACTATGACTGGTAGATACCTTAGAAACAAACAAGTAAAGTCTAATTTCACTTTCCTTTATGAAAATAGATAAGAGTGGAACAAAGGAGACCAACCTTAGTCTAGCGCTTGGTTCCCTTGCTTGATTCCTCTCCTCCCTGATAGATCTTGGCCGCTTCTTCTTCATCTACCCAGCTTCAAAGACCACCTATGGAATCAAAGCAACATACTACTATCCAAGAAAAAAGATCTATATTTATAAATAACACAGGACCAGATATGTGTTAACCATACAAATGCATATATAGTCAAACATACAAGAATATGGAGGAAACCTTGAATAGATTTATTAAGATCAAGAATAGAAAGAGGATTAAAACCGTATGTTCTAACCCAGCATCATCCTCCAGCAAAAAATCCATTCTTCACCTCAGGTAAAGCTTAGATCACCCAACACTATGAAGTTACACCAGAAAGCCAAGAACACTTCTCTACAAGATACAAGATTCTAGCCTTTGGATCTCTATGATGAGGGATCCATATATAGATTATTGTAGGGGGTGAGTCATCTTTTGGGGTCTTGATTAGTGTCCTCTCTCTGATAGTTCTTGATTTCACTTTGAGAACGATGATCTCTTACTCATCCCTGGTCAAAAACAGAGAGGCAAGTGTCAGAGGGGAAGCTTTTGGAAGATTCCATGAGCTTCCACCTCGCAAATTGTCCCTGCCATTTGCCCATTCTCGACCATCGCACCCTACAAAGGGGCCATTCAATATGCATTGCACCTTTTACACTGGGAAGGTGATATGCATCGCACCCTCTGCACTGGGTATTTAGTATGGTCCAGTTTTGAACATTTCTGAGTACTTTTTAGTGGAGAACTTCTGGGAGATGACGTAATCAGCTGACCTTGTTCCTTTAGGCAGTGAAGAAACACTTTTAGGGACTTAGGAGCCCTCAGTATATGGACATTTATGATTGGGGTTGTAGTGCCCAAAACTGTCTATAACAGATCCGATAGACAGTGACTAGATGTAGGACGTGCAACTTTATCTGTTAACATAGTCGACACTATTTTTTGGTGTAGTTGTTAGATGTTCCAAGTATACATGGTGTTCTATTGTGCTATTGACACTTGCAACTTTTTCCATTAACACCACTTGTAATATAAAAAATTTCTATGAAGATTTCAAATGCTCGAAATACTCATGGTGTTGTATTGTGCATTGTATTATGTGAATGCTAAAGTAGGAAAAATGACTTTTTTAATAGCACTGAAAACCAAATATTTTTCCAAAGGTAAACATTATAACTTTTATTGGACAATGTTCAACAAATAGTGGTCAACAAAAAATCAATTGTTATAGTCTTGCACTAGGAGGGACCAATAATCTTGAACGGAATGCTTTTTATTATAGCTAGAAATATTTCAATTCCGCTTTCATATATAAACTTTTATCTTAAAATAATAAGTGTTTTCACTTCATATGAATAACTAACATCAATATAATACTATCTTTGTTAGCCTCTTAGATAGCCCCCTTACTTAGGATATTGTATTTCTATATAATATCTCATTTCTATAATAAGGTCCATTGAATAGTTATTTAATAGTCACTCATTCTAAAAGGATCCATAATAATTGATAAGGCCTAAATTAATTAATTATCTCTCACTAGAAGTGGGTTCACAACAATTTAATATTCTTTATTAATAATTATTATTTTTGTGGAAGCTAATGTAATGTTCTATTAGGAATTATTATTGTTATTTATTAGGAACTTGATTAGTATTTTGGTTTTGGTTTTGGGGTTTTCCCCACCTTAAGGGTTTTGTTTTTAAGTTTTTCCACCTTGTCCTTGATTCCATGTTTTTATTATTTCCTTTCTTGTTCTCAATATTGGGTTGGTTAAGATGGTTGTCCTTGTTGAGTTTCTCAAATGCCTATTTCTATTGGGGCAAAAATGAATTGACAAAATAAACCCCTGAATTTTGCACAAGATGTTGAATTAGAGGGTTAAATTAGGGTAGACTAGGGAGATGGAACTAACGGTTTCCATGTGTAGGATTTAGATATGAGGGTTGGGATGTAGACATCCCATCCAAATTTTGCAATGTAGAGTAACAAGTTTCCTATGTGGGAGAAAAACTTGATGGAGGATGGTTTTAAAAATGCCCACCCATCATATGTGTGGTTGTAGATAGTGCCTTACCCATGATAGGAGTTGAATAGATGGTTTGTATGGAATTATCTAACTATATAGGAGAATTGGGGAATAAACACTAGGATTTTTTTCCCAACATTGATCATGGAATACGTGTCCCATGATCTTGGTCTTATATATTTTTGTTACATGAATTTTTTACCAGGGATGTTACTGGACCCTCCCATTTGGGGAACATCATCCTCAGTGTCCAATGTCACCTATAAACCAACAACCACTATAAAAGAGATGCAATTCCTATGAAAATTGATAACACAACTTGTTGCAGTATTTATAATGACCACTACCAAAGATATGAAAATCATACTATTTAGTAGAGATTTATAACACAAATAACTACAGTATTTACAATAACCACCACATATACTTATGCACATTTTCTTCAACCATCAAATAATCATACTATCTATGGAGCTTTATAATTGTAGCTCGATACAATATTTACAATGATATACATATATACACATATGCAATATTTCCCAAACCAGCAAATAAAAGGATACAATGTCTGCATCCACAACAAGGCGATCTAGAGGCTCGCATTTCTACCCTAAAAGTAATACCAAGATTCCCCTCCTTCCAAGGATGTTCAGAATCCACTGCTAAAGTCAAAGTCTGCATCCAACATCCACTGCTACAATCCCACACCACTTATCCTCTCAGTGAACAGTTACCAACTCATTTTTCCAAGCCACACTCCAATGTGCATCTGTTTTCATCTGGAAATGCTATTGACTAAAATAAATCCATTATCACTCTTCCCTTCTCTCCCACATATTTCCTCAGTCAATTTGTTCACCGCTTTTGTGTAGTCACTTACCTTCCAAGTTCCTTGAAATTCACTGTCCCGAGAGATCCATCGCTTGGAAAGGTTTCCTCACATTAGAAGGTCCAAAAACAAAGGAATATCCCTACCACAAAACCATCATATTGATCATAGCACGCTTATGGAAATAAATGTACAATATTGGGTACCAATGCCCCACAATGGCCCTGCTCTTGAATGATTTACCAACATACTCCCACTTGTTTGAATTCCTTCACAGCCAATTTCAACCACCGAAACCGAACATTTTTCCACGCTTTCCTGTACCAAGAAAATAATTTCCATTAGCTTCAAAATTAATTAAAATAAATCCAAATTGCAAGGTGTGCAGCTTGTTGTTTAGGAGGAATGTGTCATTTCCCATAGCAATTTCCAAGGAATATTCTCCTATAAGATAAGTTTGAAAATGCATTTATGAAAATTAATTACTACTATTAGTTAGAAGAGATCTGTCTTATTTATAGAAAATGATTTCATGTATATATATTCGTATCTGGAACTATGCATTGGTTAAATTAGATATATTCTACTTTAAGGATTGGCAATGTTAAGAATAGGAAAAGATGCAACGAATTATAATAATAACTTCTGCATGCATATTGGTTTAATAAGTTAACAATTAATAATGCACTAATTCAGCATACATATGGCATTGGTTTGAATTTAGGTTTATAAATGCACAACATAGTTATATGTTGTGGGTTCATAGATAGAATCGATGTTTACACTTACGCATGCTTTCTCTGAAAGTCATAAATGGGGAGGGTGACCTGAAATATAATGGTCATGGATCCTAAAATATAATGGTCGTTGTTATATAGGAATATTTTCCACACGGATGCTGCAATTCCCACTAAGATGGGTGGCTATCTTAGTAACAAACAATCAAAGTCTACTATTGATTCCTTTTATGAAAACAGATGAGAGGAGAACCAAGAGGGCCAACCTGAGTCTTGCGCTCGATTCCCTGTCCTTCTTGATAGAGTTTTGCCACTCACTCTTTGTCTTCTCAGCTTCAAAAGGACCTATAGAATCACAACAACATACTACTATGCAAGAAACACAGATCTAAATTCATAAATAATGTAGGATTAGATGTACATTAACCATATACAAGCATATATAAACAAGTAGACAAGAATATGGAAGGAAACAAGAATAGCTTTATTCAGATAAAAAGTAGCAAAAGGATTACAACCACGAGCAGCTCTGACCCAGCATCATACTCCAGCTAAGAATCCCTTCTTCACCTCAAGCAAATAAAAATCACCCAACACTGTGAATGTACACCAGAATACCAACAACACTTTTCTATAAGTTACAAAATTCCACCCTCTGGATCTCTGTGAAGAGGGATCCATATATAGATGATTATAGAGAGGTGAGTCATCTTTTGGGATCTTGATGGGCGGCAATTTAGACGAGAATCATAAATGGAAACCTTCAGGTGTTCACAAGTCACCCTGTAAAACTTGCAAAACTTCGGCCCGCCAGCAATTTTCTCAGTTTACTCTTTCCACATATAATGTTATAGATAGTAACCTAGAACGTAAACGCTATAAAGTAGAAAAATTACTCGTTTTATTCTCCTCATACATCATGTTCTAAATGGTGATGTGGCACATTTCAATGTATAGCTTGTTGACTTAAATTTAAACATTTCAAAATATCAATGTCAACCATATAAACTTAAACGTGTTTCAAACTATCTTGGTAAGAGTTAATCGTAAATGTATGTTTTAGGTAATAGTTAATCGTAAATGTGTTTCAGATGCCCTCGTAAATGTATGTTTTAGGTAAGAGTTTATTCATTTTAAGTTTTGTTGAGTTAACTGTCTTGTTACATATTTTTTAAAATTATAGATTTTTACTTATAAATTAACCTTTATTTTTATAACCACCATTATTATTATTATTATTGTTGATTAAAAAAATTAAATTTTTATGTAAATTATTTTTATGAGTATTTTGATCTTAACTACGTGATTTTTTTTAAGCATTTTTATTTATATCCAATTATCTAATTTATATGGTTGTGTTAATTTACGATAATTACAAACCTTATTTGTTAATGATGAAAAAATCAAAATTATTTGATATTCTTTACTGATAGTTATTAATTGTGTGGAACATAAATGTAATGTTTTGTTAGGAATTATTATTTTATATGCAAATTTTCTTTAAGTGGTTTCCCCCTGAAGAAGTAAGTTAACATAGCTCTCTATTACTTACGAGAGGCTTCCTTGGTTGAGTTAGGTCATTAACATTTCTATAATAATGGTTTTCCTTTGCTTTATGTGAATTGTGCCTTAGTGGCCCTTTAGTTAATCTTAAAATTGAATTAATCAAGGGACATGGGTTTGTTAATAGCCTCAATCGAAGAGCAGTTGGGGTGATGAGGTATGTTCTAATGTTGGCAATCACTTTGCAATAAAGTATTGACCCAATTCATGCCAATGTCCATGTTGGCAGTGTCTTGTGAGTTTCATATTGCAATTGCATTGAATTGTGGAGCAGTTGATGTAACAGGTTGATAGAGAGATGATTGATGAAAGTTTCTACGTGGAGGAGCTCACAGCCAAATCATCGTGGGAGGCCTTCTCTCAAAGAACAAAAAAGAAGCACAAGGACAAGTCTCAGATGATGCATAGTCAGGAGTATGTGGACAGTAAAGACAATCATGGAGAAAAGAATTGTTTGGCACATGGTCGTCTCTAGAGCAACACCACCCTAGAGACCTTTGCTCTAGTGTTTTCTTCTCAAAGAAGTACGAAAAGAACTAACTTAAGATTGTGGATGACAAACAATATTGACAATATGATTGTAGATCTGCAACAACTGATAGAAACAAAACCTGTCAAAGTATGAATCTATGCCATAATCATAGTTAAATAGCAAAAAGAAAGAGTAATAACTCCAATTGTCCAATGGAAATTAGATATACAGAGAATAATTTTATTATAACACATGTGAAAGGAACAAATAAATTTTATCAGTCCCCCTCAATGGGAGGGAAAATGTTTTTAAACTTTATTTAGAAATAATAAATAAATAAATGATTTTTTATCATCTTAAGGAATTAGTTAAGGAATAATAAATGAATAAAGTTTTTTTAAATTATTCCTAAGGGATTTAGTTAAATTTAGCAAAAGAAATAATTAATTAGTGATTAATTAATTATTCTTAGAGAAAAATAAGCTAGTTAATTCTTTATCTATTTATTTTTCATGATTGGGTCAATTATGACAAGGAATAATAATTGAACAATGGTTTAATTAATTATTCCTAGAAGAAAATCAAATAAACTGTTACTTATTTAATTATTATTTATGGGTTTAACTATAAATTACTTAACAAAGGTGGTTTATTTAGTAATTTTTCACATTGAAAGTAATTTCACTATGGTAAAATTAGCTTTACACAATGTACATCCATCCATCTAGTAAATTAGGCTAGATGATAACCTTTTCGGTGATAAAAAATTTCCCCCTAACATATGAGTGTTAGGAGAGAAACGTATGACTGAAGTACGTTGTAAATACACAATCACCAAATAACATAGGGGAGTCAGAGAGAGAGAGAGAAAGAGAGACCAATGAAGCTAAATTGAAAGAGGATAGGGACAGAGGGGGCCAGACTAAAGCAAGTCTCCTTTTATGTTGTGTACTGGTCCTCAATAAGGCAAGGGAGGCATACCCATACTCATCGAGATAACTCGATACAAAAATAATGGTTCACCTAGAAATGTGAAATGGAGTAATGAAGTACATGTTGGATGGTACATGACATGCTAGCATAAGAGAGCAAAAAAATAATGCAATATGTTTGATATACATAATGCACCTGGAAAAACATGAGCGAGGAATGAATATGATAATATCTGAGTACATGAGATAGAAAGGCCCTTCCCTCAAAAAATGGGTGGAAGGGAGGCTAGAACAACTGGAGAAGCCCTCCTGAAAAAGGAAGGGCTCTACAAAACTGAACGGATCATCTCGAGGAGAAATGCATGCTGTGAACATTGTGATCGCTAGGGACTGGACCCATCAACTCTGTGAAGCTACATATAAGGTTGTGGCATAATAGGAATGCATTCGGGCATGTGCAGGGCTACCTGAAGGGCCACCTCCTCATGAGGTCTAAAATATCTCACACACAATCGGGAATCATTAGTACAATCTGCTGCATCACTCAACCATCAAGTGTATGAATCATGAACAGAAACAACAAAGTCAAAGGGAAATAATGATTCACTCTACTCGATCCAAGGGATCGAATAAGAATGTGAGTTGGAACCAAGATACACATCCCTCTAGGTTATTCTTATGGAATAAATGAGTTGATGTTGACAAAATAGGACCCGCGATAGGTGAGGCAATGAGGATGCTCAATTAAAGCATGAAATAGTAATGTGACTAATGGACTGACAATAGGGATAATGGGAATGTGGGACTGAGGTGCAAACAAAGGGCTTCCCTTGTCAAAGCATAAACTCCATGGTTGACCTGACAGCGACTGACTCAACTGCGGAGGTGGGGGGGACAATATGTCTAAAGGCCGATATGAGAAACATAGGATGAACGAGATATAATGATGGATGGAATACTATGAGATGATATAATGGGACATGAAATATACTCCAATAATGCAAAGGTGACTCATCATGGATGCTCTGGACAAGGGTAACTAGATGATGCTACCACACAGACTAAGCTCGGTGGGGACCATGAAAAAATGAGTCAATGATGGTTACTCTGATGAAAGTCAACATATTCTATGAAAAGTATTAAGAGGAGGTGGACCTCAAAATACAAGTGTCGCTTTATGACAAATTCAATTTTGAGAGGC
>APFE030180403.1:11479-27844 GCA_000404065.3 Pinus taeda | reverse complement strand
GAGAGCCCTCTCTGATTGTAGGTGGGCTAGAACCTGCAATCCAAAGATTGGTTTGTGGTTACCTCGGCCGTATCCCTACAGGAGCCTAGGGACAACCTAAGCGATAACAGTTACAAAGAAGAAGAAGCAGGACCTTCTACAACAAAATACAATGAACCTATGAGATCTGACATGGATGTAGACTTCATTGGACAAGATTCACAAGAACAACCTTGGAAGACAATTCCCCAAAAAAGTTTTCCATCCAGGTACCAACATATTTGTCATGGCTATTGTTATTCATGTGGGAAATTTGGTCATAAAGCTGTAGAATGTCGCGCGTACCCTAGGAACCAATATAATTCCAGGAGATCTGTCAAATATGAACCTCCCAGGGCTCAATGAAACATCAATAAATTTGAACATTTAAGAAATAATATTGAATGTTACAAATGTCGAAACTTTGGACACATAGCCAGAGACTGCAGAATTGAAAATCCTCCAGAAGAATATTCGAAGCCACAGAACGAATGAACATGGAAGAAGAAGACTGATAATTGACCTCTCACTCTCAAGGCTCAAAACAACAAATATGTGTGGTATGTTGATAGCGGTTACTCAACGCATATGACTGGAGATAGAAAGAAATTTGTATCTCTGAAAGAGAAGAAAGATGGAACTGTGGCCTTTGGAAATGATGGATCTTCAAATGTTATAGAATCATGTACCGTCAGTCTCAGGAGCAAAGATGCTCTAGCCAAGAATGTTCTATTGGTTGAAAACATGAATCATAATCTGCTTAGTGTTGGACAAATGTGTGATCAAGGACACACAATGCTATTCAACTCCACAAAATGTGAAATCGGAAAAGGTAGGTATGGTAAAATTGTGGCTATAGCAAGTCGAGCTCCAAATGACATATATGTTATGCATGAAGAAATTAAAGCATGTCTAGTAGCTAAAGAAGATGAAAGATGGTTATGGCACAAATGAATGGGTCAGATAAACTTTGACAATATTGTTAAGATAAGCAAAAAGGAAGCAGTACGAGAAATGTCGAAAATCTCAAAACATTCCAACGCACTATGTGCGCCTTGTCAGCACAGCAAGCAGACAAAATTTGGATTTAAAACAAAAGAACACTTTGCATCACATCCATTAGAATTGATACATACTGATCTATGTGGTCCTATGAGAACAAAAGGTTTAGATGGAGAATTATATTTCATGTTAATGATAGATGACTATACTAGGATGATAGCCATTAGTTTCCTAAAGAAAAAATCTGAACCATTTGAGTGCTTTAAGGTCGACAAGGAGTTGGTCGAAAATGAAATTGATTTAAAAATAAAGTGTCTAAGATTAGATAATGGCGGAGAATTCACTTCCAAATTATTTCAGCAATACTGTGATGAAAATGGAATAAAAAGACAATTTTCAACAACATGAACACCTCAACAAAATGGAGTTGTTGAAAGAAAGAACAAAACCATACAGGAAATGGGTAGAACAATGCTGAAGGACTCAAAATTGGATGAAAAATTCTGGGTTCAAGCAATTGATACAACAATCTTCATTATCAAGAAAAGTCTTCTAAGAAATAATTGCAACAAGACCCCATATGAATTATGGAGAGGAAAATTGGCTAATGTAAAATATTTTAGAATCTTCAGAAGCAAATGTTATATCAAAAAAGAAGATCAAAAGTTGGGTAAGTTTGAACCACGTGTTAATGAAGGTATCTTTGTTGGTTACTTAGGCAAAAGAAAGGCCTATAAATGCTATAATCTAAGACAAAAACAGATAGTGGAGAGCATAAATGTTACATTTGACGAAGATGGTGTTCTAATGAATAATGATGAGGATCTAGAATCTTTGAAACTTGAGATAGAGACTGAAAAAGGTACAGAGAAAATTCTGGATCAAGAAGCAACTGTCAACCAAGAAGAAGTAAATAATGATCAACAAGATATATAGGAACAACAACAAGAAGCTCCTCCAAAGAGAACAAAAGAATGGATTCAAAAGAACCATCCATCAAATCAAATCATTGGTGACATAAACGAAGGAATTAGAACAAGAAAAGGTCGACAACTTCGTTCATTACAACAAGCTCACATTTCTTTTCTAGCAACCATTGAGCCTAGTAGTTTTGAGGAAGCCAACCATAATGAACATTGGGTAGCAGCTATGAATGAAGAATTGGATCAAATCCAGAAGAATAACACTTGGGAATTAGTTCCACGACCAAAAGATAAAAATGTCATTGGGACTAAATGGGTGTTCAGGAACAAATTGAATGATGATGGACATGTTACTAGAAATAAAGAAAGATTGGTTTGCAAAGGCTATGCACAAGTGGAAGGAACTGATTTCAACAAAACATTTGCACCAGTTACCAAAATGGAAGCCATCCGGATGTTTCTCACCTATGCATGTTCAAGAAAAATAAAATTTCACCAAATGGATGTTAATTCAACATTTTTGAATGGCGAATTAGAAGAAGAAGTTTACATCAAACAACTTGAAGGTTTTCTACTATTAGAAAAAAAGACTATGTTTGCAGGTTAAAGAAGGCTTTGTATGGTCTCAAGAAGGCTCCCAGAGCATGATATGCTTGTCTTGATGGATATCTACGTCAACAAGTGTTCAAGAAAGGTATTATTGATAGAAATATTTACGTACAAATAGATAAAGATAATTTAACAATCGTTGAGGTATATGTGGATGATATAATCTTTGGTAGCAATGATGATCGACTAAGTAAGAAATTTGTTGCAAAGATGCAAAGTGAGTTCGAGATGTCTTTACTTGGTGAGTTGACATACTTCTTAGGGCTTCAAATATCTCAGCAAGAGAAAGGAATATTTATATGTAAAGCCAAGTGCATCAAGGAAATGCTCAAGAAATTCAAAATGGAAGATTGCAAACCCGTCCTTACTCTGATGGTAACAGGTTGCAAATTGAGCATAAAAAACTCAGATAAGGCTGTGGATCGGAGGTTGCATAGATTTATGATTGGTAGTCTTCTATATGTAACAACCTCTCGACTAGATGTTATGCAAGCAATTGGACAAGTAGCAAGATTCCAAGCAGCGCCAAAAGAATCACATATTATTTCCGTCAAAAGAATTATTAGATATCTAAAGGGCACAATAGAATATGGCTTGTGGTATCCCAAGGGAAACAATCTCATTATTCAAGCCTTTACAGATTCAGATTGGGCAGGAAGCATTGATGATTGTAAGAGTACTAGTGGAGCAACATTCTATTTAGGTGGTTGTCTCATATCATGGTTAAGCAAAAAGCAAACCTCAATCCCGTTATCTACAATGGAAGAAGAATACATTGCAGCGGAAACTTGTTGTACTCAAGTCCTTTGGATGAAACAAACTTTGCAAGATATTCCAGTACAATTCAATGAGCCTATTCCCATCTTCTGTGATAGCACCAGTGCCATTAGCATCTCCAAGAATCCTGTGATGCATTCAAAAACAAAACACATTCCGATCAAATATCATTTTTTTAAAGAACAAGTCACTGAAAAGAATATCAAACTTGAATATGTTGGTACAAAAGAACAAATCGCTGATATATTCACTAAACCTTTACCTTGTGAAACATTTGAATATCTTTGCCAGAAGCTTGGTATTCTCCCAAGTTCTCATTAGATTTTCCTTATTCAGAAAATAAAGGGGGAGTGGAAGTGTGTACAAGTCTGTAGGATGGTTGTGTGTCAATGGGAGTTACCCTTTTCCATTGATGTCAAAGGGGGAGAGAAGGAAGTAGGAAGAGGTGCCCTATTCACAGGTGAGTACTTGTGTTGCCATCAATGCCGAAAGGGGATATTGTTGATCTAAATATGGTCTGAGGTTATCATTGATATCAACCCAAGAAGCACCAAGGATGACCCTAACTTCCATGGAACTTTGGGCATCATCATTCATGGTTTCTCATCTTATAACCATTATAGGAATACTCTACTCAAAAATATCTTTCTATCAGTATATAACTCTCCTTGTAATTCCTCATGGTTTGTAAGTTATTCAAGGTTGAAGTTAGTAACCCCAATTAGTGGGCTAAGTGGCATGGCAATTATCATTGATTTTTGTCATTGAATAGTCAATAATTAATAATGGTTTAACCTCCTAAAATCCCTCCAACATTCTTTATAGAAGTCTCTCTCAACTCTATAAAAAGAAATCTCATATATCCTCGAAAAGTAGCAATCGTGGAATTTTCGCTATAACTTTATTTTTGCGAAGTCTTAGATGCCAAAATTAAAACCCATTTGAGCCGAAATCCTAATGAACGTCTTGGCTGAAGTTCATATCTTAGTTCACTATATGTTCGGAGATATGATCTGTGGAAGTTAGGGTTTTTGCAGGCTCCCGAATTTCATCTCAAAGAGGTGATCTTGGGAAAATTGTCATAACTCTCTCTCTGAGAAGCGAATTGGAATTTTGTAAAAATTGGTAGATAGTGCACGAAATTTAGTTTTATGTGTATAAATTTCAGAGCTGAAGGAGGAAACAATGACATGTGGAACGCCATACAAGTTCGCTCTATTGAACTAGTCCATAATTAGGTCATTGTAAGAGATTGGGCATAACTTTGCCTTAAAGAATCCAAATCAGGTCAGACCTGTGGCATTGGAAACAAGACTCATAGGGATACTATAGAACCGAAGATCACATATTGGGGATATGAAATCATAGAGCTACATCATATTCTATATTGTGCTCCTAGAAGGAAAGAAAAAAAAACTAGTTCAAGTGCTGTCAAGGGTTGCAAAGGACCAAACTTCCTAGGGAAGAAAAGAGAAAGGTGCAACAAAATGCTGCAGTAGAGGTAAGCTCCAAGTAAGTATATTTTGTATATGCATGTTCATCTCTTAATTGCATTAGGTTCTTTGTATTCTAATTTGTTGTTTTTACTTAGCACTGACATATGCTCTACATGATGAGATAAGTTTTGCTATTATCATGTCATGGGAATTTCCTTGAAGACTTTTTGCAGGTATTATATATTCATCAAGAGAAGACTCAATGCATAATATAATGTTCCGAAGAGTGAGAAAGGGTAGCATGGCAAGAGCAACAATCAAGGTGCAAAACAACAGCAAGAAGTTCACCACATGAAGTCTTCAAGTGGGCAGCACTGCATACAATCATTGCAAAAGTATCATTGTACAAAGTCATTATAAAAGCATCATTGTAAAAGTTGTACAAGTGTCTATCTACCAAGAGTTGAAAAGGAAATGTTAGGAAGTCTAGGATCATCATTAGGTGGTTGTGTCATAGTTGGGGTTATGGTCTAGTGTATATTCTTCTTCTACATCATTCTATATCATTGTAAAGTGGACCATTTTCCCTGGTACGGGAGTCCATTCTTCTTTTATTCTTCTATAAGGTGGTAGGGTGGTGCTAGGATGGTGCATGAAGTCACCAACAGGTTCAAGATTTTGAAAGCTTCAGGGTGGTAGGATGGTGCTAGGGTGAATTGTAGGTCATTGGGTGTTGGGGCATCTGTTCTGTTGACTACTGAAGAATCTCGGGTGTTGGAGCATCCATCCAGTGGGAGCTGGAGAAGAATACTTTTCTAGATTCTAGGAAGTTGGAGCTTCTTTTTCAATTAAAGTTGAACATTAAAAACTTATTAGCAAAGAATTCAGGTGGTTTTTGTCCCGGAGGGGGTTTCCACCTTAAAAATTATGTGCATTTGTGTTCCTTTTGTTTACTGCTATCATTGTACAAACACTGATAATAATTGAATATTAACTAATGCTCTGAAAGATTAATAATAATACTAATTGAAAGGAATACTGATTCACCCCCTCCACCCTCTCACTATTTCCAACACAGTATGGTGTTGGGAACTCTTCTGATTTGGCAGTAACACTGAGAAGTTGAAAGGAAGAGATAAGGAGTTGTAAGGAAAATAATGATAGAATCATACAATCACATGAAAAGTTAGTAGAGGTGAATGTAGTCATACTTCAGAGCTTGTCATATTTGGAGCGGAAAGGACCACTTCAGATCAGTCATGAACAAGAGAACTAAACTAATGGGGCATATGGCAATAGATCGCATGGCAGTCACCGATTATATAGAGAGGACACAATCCGGGATGGCAGATTGTTGGAAACTCTGAAGAGGAGAAGGGATAGACACATGTATGATTCTAGTTTTGATTCAGATAGGCACTATGATCATCACAGTTATCATCCTTAAAAGAGGAGTGATAGGGGATGCTTTCTAGACGAGTTTAAGAAAGAAAAGCCACCTACTTTTTATGGAGAGTTAAAGAGATCACAGGATGCAGAGGCTTGGTTACTCGGTATGAAGAATTTCTTTAGGTTGTATGACTACTTAGAGAACATGAAAGCTAGAGTGGCTACTTTCAGTCTTAAAGGAAAAAATACATTTGGTGGGAAATGTGAAGAATGTCAGGGACATAATGAGGAAGATCTAAATTGGAGTGAATTTGAGTGGCTATTAAAAAAAAAGTATCTTTCGGAGAGATACTTCGATGAAAGGGAAAAAGAGTTCTATGAACTAAAGATGGGATCCATGACAAATGATGAGTACACCAGTAAGTTCTTGGAATTGTTGAGGTATGTGCCTTATCTCAAGGAGGAGAAGGCTAAGATTCAGAGATTCATTACTGGACTACTCATTTCATTCAAATATAGGATTGAATTCGATGAGCCTAGATCATTGGATGAGGCCATTCGAAAGCTAAAGCATTGCTATGAACAATAAAAGTGCAACTTTGAAACTAAGCTAAGTTGGAGAGGTAATGTAAGAACAAAGGAAAATGGGATAAAAAGTAAGCAAAGCCACATGGTACAGTTAACAAGGAGAATATTGTACCACCTAAGAGGTTCAATGCATTAGATAGAGGACAGGGACATCGATTTGAATAAAGGAATAAGAACGGAGGTTGGAAGCCTATAGAGTGTTGGACTTTTGGCAAAGATCATCACAGGAGAGATTTTCCGCAGAATCAGGGTGGTAGACATCGTATATACAGTGCACAGGAGACGTAGACTATTGGAGATGTAGGCCAGAGTATTCTTCATATCTATGGAGTCGTGGACGACAAGTCAACATAAAACCATGCATCTATCATTGAGATGGACAGTAAGCTTTGTGATTAAGTTATTTCTATTTTGATTGACCCTGGATATAATTATAGCTATGTTAGTCTTGACTTGGTGGATAAGTGTGGTTTGAATAAGGAGTTGCATGTAGAGTCTTGGTTAGTGTAGTTGGCTATAGGTACAAAGAAGAGAGTGCATCATTGGGTAAGAGCTTGCACATTTGACTTAAATGGTATGCCTACAACAAAACATTTAAATTTATTACCATTGGGTTCATACAATATGTTATTGGGCATGGATTGATTGTATCTACATAGAACCAAGGTAGACTTCTATGATAAAGCTATTGAGTGTATTGATGAAAATGAAGAAACAAGAGCCTTGCAAGATAAGAAGAAAGCCACATCAATTAGGATGGTGATACCTATGTAAGAAAAGCGTAGCTGCAAGAAGGGATGCAAGCTATTTGTTGTACACATTTCTAGTGATAAGGGTAAGGAGGCTAAGGATGTAGATGTGTTGAACAAGTACCCAGTTTTGCAGCAGTTTCAGGATGTATTTCCTAAGGACATTACAGAGTTGCCACCTCATAGGGAGGTATACTTTTCTATTGTGTTAGTGCTACAGAAAACTCTGGCATCAAAAGAACCCTACAGGATGAGCACACCTGAGTTGGTTGAGTACAAATTTCATCTGAAGGAAATGTTGGACAAGGGATACATTAGGCCAAGTGTATGAACTTGAGGCACACCTGTCTTGTTTGTGAAGAAGACATGGTACTCTTAGATTATGCATTCATTACATGCAGTTGAACAAAGTGACTATCAAGAACATGTACCCTTTGCCAATGATTTATGACTTGTTCGATCAGCTGAAGGGAGCAACAATGTTCTTGAAGATTGACTTGAGATATAGATATCATCAAGTATGCATCAAACAGGACATTTACAAGACTGTGTTCAGGACCATATATGGGCATTATGAATTTGTTGTTGTTCCATTTGGCTTAACTAATGCTCCAGTTACATTCATGTGTTTGATGAATAGTGTGTTGTGTCCATATTTGGATAAGTTTGTTATCGTGTTCATTGATTATATACTGGTATATTCTAAAAATGAGGAAGAGCACGTTGAGCACTTAGCAACATTATTGAGGTTGTTGAGGGAGCATCAATTATATGCTAAGCTCAACAAGTGTAGTTTCTTTCAGACTAAGGTGCACTAATTGGGACATGTTGTCTCCAAGGAAGGCATTGTAGTAGATCCAGAGAAGATAAGGGCCATCATGGAGTGGGTAGCTCCTAAGAGTGTGGATGAGGTGAGATCTTTTATGGGTTTGGCAGGCTACTATAGGAGGTTCATTAGGAACTCCTCGTAGGTTTCTTATCCCATTACATCCTTGTAGAGGAAAGGTAAGAAGTTTGAAAGGACTAAGGAGTGTGAGGTTAACTTTGAGCAGCTGAAGCAATTGTTGACACGTGCACCAGTACTACAGATTGCAAATATGGACAAAGAGTTTGTGGTATGCATAGATGCTTACAAGGGAGGGCTTGGTGGAGTCCTTATGCAAGATGGATAGGTGATATGTTATGAGTCTCAAAAACTAAACGAGCACGAGCAAAACTACCCGATACATGATCTTGCGTTAGCAACGATTATACATGCACTAAAGATGTGGAGGCACTATATTCTTGGCATATGGTTTGTGCTTATGAGTGATCACA
Source organism: Pinus taeda (assembly GCA_000404065.3). Classification (NCBI taxonomy): domain Eukaryota; kingdom Viridiplantae; phylum Streptophyta; class Pinopsida; order Pinales; family Pinaceae; genus Pinus; species Pinus taeda. Next base: position 19,036 of record APFE030180403.1, on the reverse strand, counting down.
TTGGGTTTAGGTATTTGTTTTACCAGTTGAATCTGAATGCCAGACAGGCTAGATGGTTGGCCACGATCAGTGAGTTTGATTTTGAGATCAGGTACATCAAGGGTAAAGAGAACATTGTGGTAGATGCTCTAAGTAGACAGATACAGGTACATCACTTGGTAGCTATGAGCTCCTATGAGACAAATTTATAGGATAAGATCTTGCAGGCAGGACAATGGGATGTCAGGTATATGGAGATTGTGCACAGGTTGTAGCAGGGTGATAATACAAGTACATGTACAGGTGTAGGTACATGTACATGTAGTGGTATAGGTACATGTGGTAGTACAGGTACAGGTGGAGGTGCACAAGGCATGGACTATCATCTTACATCAAATGGATTGGTCAGGTTCCGAGACAAGATATATGTACCAAATAATAGTGAGCTCAAGAAGGTGATCTTGAGGGACTTTCATGTGAAACCATAATCAAGTCACCTGGGTTATCAGAAGACATTGACAATAGTGAAGAGATATTACTATTGGTTGAATTTGAAGAGGGATGTAGTAGAGTTTGTGGCTAGATGCTTTGATTGTCAACGAGTGAAGGCAGAGTGTAAACATCTAGGTGGATTGCTACATCCAATTGCGATTCCATAATGGAAATGGGAGGTCATTTCTATGGACTTCATCACAGGGTTGCCAAAGACACTGAAGCAGCATGATTCTATCATGGTCATTGTGGATAGGATGACAAAGGTTTCACATTTCATTCCCGTGAAGTCTACATTCTCAGATAGCGATGTGGCATAGGTGTTCATCAAAGTTGTGATTAGACTACATGGCATCAAAGAAGATTGTATTATACAAGGATGCAAAGTTCACTTCCAAGTTTTAGGAGTTATTTGTAGGTTTGGGCACAAAGTTGGCCTTCAGAACATCTTATCATCCATATACAGATGGACAAACAGAGAGAGTCAACAAGATATTAGAGGACATGTTGAGGATGTATGTGATGCATTAGCAGTAGAAGTGGGAAGAGTATCTCACTTTGGTAGAGTTTGCATACAAAAAAAGTTATCAGGAGTCACTCAGGATGAGTCCTTTTGAGGCATTGTATGGGCAGAGTTGTAACACTCCCATCAGTTTAAGTGATTTGGTTAGCAGAGTATTGATTGGACTAGATATGTTGACAAACATGGAACAAGAAATGTAGGTGATATAGAAGAATCTAAAGGCAGCACGGGATAGGCAGAAGAGTTATGCAGATAGGAATAGGTTGTTCAAGGAGTTCCATGTTTGGGAACAGGTGTACTTGGGCATCAAACCAAAGAAGAATTCCTTGCGGATTGGATCATGTGCCAAACTGGCACCATGTTTTTGCAAACCCTTCAGTATCATTGAGAGGATTGGGCCCGTAGCCTATCAACTTGCACTACCTCCGAAAGTGAAATTCCAGGATGTTTTCCATGTATCTTTTCTTAAGAAGTATGTTAAGGATGTTGATCATGTGATTGATTGGTATGTATTATAGGTGGAGCCAAATGGAGAATTCCAGCCGGATCCTCAGTGTATATTGCAAAAAAAGGTGCTCATGCTCCGGAACCGAGCAATCGACCAAGTTAAAGTGTAATGGAAGAACTTTGGGCCCGATGAAGCTATATGGGAGATGGTAGATCAAATGCGGGCCATGTATCCTTCCTTGTTTTCCGGTTGAGACAAAGCAACTTGATATGGTGGTTTTGTATTTTCTTTATGGTGGTTTGGTATATGCTTTATGATGGTTTGGTATTTGCTTTATGGTGGTTGATATATGCTTTATGATGGTTAGATATATGCTATATGATGTTTTGATATATGCTTAGAATTGTGTTTAGTATATGTTTTGATATATGCTTTGGTATATGATTTGGCATATGTTTTGGTATCTATATTTTGATGATGTTGCTATATCTACACCTATGTATGGATGTAAATACTGTAATGAGCTATGTTATAAAGCTCCACTATGCAGTATGGGTGTCATGTTATTATGCTATCATGTGATTATGTTATCATGATGTTATGATGTTATATGAGTTGGCACTCAGCAGGATGATCATTGTAAATACCGTAATGAACCGTGTTATAAAGCTCCACTATGTGGTATGTTTTCATGATGTTTTTTTATCTTGAGTAGATTTTTCATTGTAAATACTGCATTGAGATGTGTGTTTGGTCAATTTAGTGATGTCTAAATTGCAACTTTTAAATGTCAACCCGGGGCTCGTAAGCTGATGAAGTGAGGTGTACTGTATGTACTTAGGCAACTATTTCTTGAGCTTTTGTCATTTTTAACTTTTTAGGGTTGTTTTTAAGTATATCTCTCCTAATGTGATGTGATGAAATAAAGTGAGTGGAGTGTGTGAGATTGTGATGTGCTATTTACAACTTAAAAGTACTCTACAAGAAAGCTTGAAATGAAATCAATGCTTAAAGGAAAGTAAAGGCATCAAATAAAAGACTAATGACATTGGCCCAGTGCCTCTGCTGGTGCAAGGAAATGCAAATGAATTCTATGTCAAATAACAACTAAGCAATGTGAACTAAAGTAAATCTACTTAAAGGAAAGACTAGTCACAAATACTTTAACTTCTTCTTAACCTCTTGCCTTTTAACTGAATATATCATGTGATAAACAATTAAAAACAAGTCAAGCAATCGTGAGTTTCTGAACAACTAAACCAAGCTGCATTAAGTGATTTTTTGGTCCTCAATAAAGATATTAAGTTATAAAGAAGAGACCATCAATAGATAAACAACTTGACATCTACAAACAAAAAAAAACAAATATGCAAATTGACTAAATGATAATGATGAAATAAAGGCTGCAAAACAAAGAAGGTCAGCAACATAGACAAGATGATCACACATGTCACTAGTTGTGCAAAAGAAAAGTATAAAACTTTCCCGGGCACGCCTAAGAAACCTGCATAACACACTGATCAGTCATGAAAAAGAGCAGAAATGTAAACAAGCAGAAATTGAAATGTATGTACAGCTATCTAAAACACAACAATTAAAGGCATTATATACATGAAATAAGAAAACGAAATGCGAGAAACTAAAAACACTGTACAGGCCTTTAGTAAACAGGGGCCCTCTGTCTACTCCAACCGTTTCAAAGATCAATCGCACGTGTAAATGGAATAACAGTCTTCTCATGTATTATGCATAAAATAGGAAAATACAGTGGGAGTTCAAGGTATAAAAACAACAGCTAACAACTAACTTGTCCAACGTTCAAAGACACTTTATTTATAATTGCAGAAGGTGAACTAACTTAACGAAATCTAAGTAATTCGAACAGCTGAATAGAAACACGTAGTCCTACTACGTCCTCGGATCTAGGCAACGGTCATCGTGGGCATTCAATCCACTGTTGGATTATGTTTCCCACTATCTTCATAACTGAGGACGATGCCACCTGTTCTTCACGTGCTCTAAAACAGAACACGCAGAGCCGTGCCATCGCCAATGACCTCTGTTTGACTGAAGTTGCCTCCTCCTTGACCACGAGCTTGGATGACTGGTTTGGATGATCCGGAGGGACACACACCATGTCCTTGGTTCTACGAACTTGCCCATGTGGCTCTTCTGCCCGAAGGAAACCTGGAACATAGCGTTTAATAAAACAACTGCGAAATCTGGGGTTGGCTGCGGAAACCAGGATTAGCTGCGGAAAACCCTGTGTAAACCCTGTATGAGCTACAGAAACGCAGCACCTTGGACCAAAATTCTAAACCAAACACAGTCATTAACATAATTAGAAAACCATGTAAAAAGTCCTAAAATACAACGATTTGAGCAAATTCATGAGGGGAATGAGTGGCAAAATAGGGAAATGAATAGGAAAAAGAGGCTGGGAGGATGTGTAAAGAAGTGTAGGTTTGAGGCTCAACATACCCCCACTATGAAGATGTTGCATGTCCTCATGCAACCAAAACTTTATCATTGCTTTTAATCCATGTGCTCAGATGCTTCTGCCAAAACATCTAGCCTTCTTCTCTTTCTCCTTGTTGCCAAAATTGCCCTTGGTTTCTTGACTAAACATCTGAACCTCAAATTGATTAATGCCCTGCTGAGTTTCTTACATTTCCCTTTCATTTTTCTGTTCTTTTTCTGCCAAAGTCCCAAGTGAAGCATTGTATTGTCATGGACCATTTTGTCCACTTTGCTTTGTTCTTTCAATGCTTCATTTTCTTGTTTAATATGCCGGTTCAGGACTTCTAGTTCAAACAGCTCCCGTTTTAAAGATTTGACCTGTTCATCAAGAGGCACTATAGTGCTTGGACCAGCAACTGATTGCTCCAAGGCCTCCAAATAATCATATAACTCCTGCTAGTCAGGGTCAATCTCAGGTGTCCTTCTTGGGCTATGTTCAAAATTAATTTTTGTTTGAGGTTCTGTTTGAAAGGGACTCTCCTCACGTGGAGGAGTGGACTCAGGGCCAAGCTGAGCTGGAGTCTTTTTAGGTGTAGCTTCTCCCAAATCAATGAAATTTGACTGTTTTTCTTTAGTCACACTCATCTTTCCCTTCAGCCTACTGCTTCTTCTCACTTGTACATTAGTGCTCTTTTGCTGGGCACTCTGTTTTTCTTTCTGCTTCCTCTTCAAGAGGGCAGTGGCTTGAAGTTGTGCTAATCTATCAGCCAAGGTTTGGGAGTCTTCTTCTACTAAAGGTTCAGGTGATGGTGATGGTTCATGAGCAATTGTCTTCCCTTTATTCTTTTTCTGTTTCTCTTCTTCATGGGTAGTTTCCTGAGTTTGCACAATAGGTGGGTCCTGGACAACAACATCCTTTTTCGTTCTCCTACTTCCTTTTGGGATTTTAGGAGGACTACTAGTGGAAGCTTCTGTCACTTCTTGGAAATTATTCCTGACCAAAAACTTTTCCCATGTATCCTTGTGATTTTTCAATTGTTCTTCTATAAGAATTCTAATGAGGCCGTGATGATATAAGTGGGGTTCAATATGGCATACATTCTTTTGGACAGTGGAACTCATTTTCTTTAGGCTTCTTAGCAAAAAGTAGGGTAGATGGATGGCATGGCCTTCCATAAAATTCATCATAATCCTTGCATGGTACATATACATGGTACCAAAGCGGCCCTCACATGTAATAAACTTTTGAACAAGCAATAGTAATGCAGTCCATTCTTCTTTGATTATATGTACAGGAATCCATTTAGTAAATATTGAAGTGTCCATACCTGGGTTCTTGAGTATATCCTTCCATGCTTGATCTTCCACCCCTCTGTTCTTGAACCATCTATCTCCCACCTGAGGTAGATTGGTTGCTGTGGCTATTGTATTCTCTGTTATTGTAAACTTCAGGTCCCCTACTTCCACGGTATTTCCATTGAAGGACCGAGCAAATGCCTTCGTTACCTCTTTGTCATATCCTAATGAAATTTAACCATTTTGCTTTTTTCAGTGCCTCCTTCGTCTGAGGATATCCTTCTAAATATTTCGGACCTTCGGGTTCAGCTCTAAGCAGCTTTCCCATCTCCGGCTCTCACTCTTCGGCTGAAATTTTGACTGTATATGACTGCTCAGGGAGGATGCTTAATGGAAAAATGGATGAATTACGGCTGTAAGTGGAATAGCCGCAATGCAAAGTGTTTTACAGACTATAGGTTGGGTTTGGAACAGAGCTGTGGAGTTTACAGCGAAAATGAGAGTGAAAATGGTGTGCATATGAGGGTGTAAAACACGAGAATGAATTCAAATGCATGCGGAAGTGGAGTGATAAGGGTATGGCATAATGGCCGAATCCTTTAGAGCTGAGTGGCTTCGCACACGTATCAGTATTGACTGCGGAAATCATGTAGTGATGAGACGTAGTGTAATAGGTCACTTCCTTGTACGACCAATAAATGAAACAACAGTCCCATTTCGAGTTTAAATAAATGGTGATCATAGGACCGTTAGAAGGGTATGAGGTGGATGAAGGATTATCGTGGAGGAGAAGTGTGATGATCTTTTCCAAATCATTGCATTTAGTGGCTCTTCCACGATTTAATAATTATGCATAAAATGACATTAAATTGTTGTTTGGAAAAGATTTTGATCATACCTTCATGAGTTTACCATTTGTTGATTAAGGTTGCTGATCCATTATTGTTGTCTGATCTTGCAAGTGCCTCATATCCTTGCTGCTCTTGGTGATGATAATGTGAAACTTTGACTGATATTTTCCTTTAGAAACAGAGTGTTGTTAGCTGTAGAGACAGAGTCATTTCTAGCTGCGGAAATTGATGTGAGCTGTGGAAACTAAGACATCTCCCTTTTTAACTGCACAAAGTTAGTTAGGAAAAGACTAACTGAATGGAAATAATCCTAAAAAGGATTTTTATTGCTGATATGAAATGGAGTGGATGGAATGAAGTGAAAGATGAAATGGAATGAAGTGAAATGGAATGAAAAATATGGAGTGAAGTGAAACAGAATGAAGATGGAATGATGATGGAAAGAGAGAATTTTTTTTTGGAAAATATGGAGTGCAAGTGTCCCTGATTTTCGCTCCATATTTTATGTATAAGACCGCCAATCTGAGATTGGTTTTCAGGCTTATACACACATTTTTTTTTTAATTTTTTTTTCAATTTTTTTCAATTCAGAAAGAAACAAAGATTAGGCTGATGGAGGAGAAAGATTCTTCTCCACTAGCCTCATTGCAGAATTTTCTTTAAACATTTTGACAAAGTCCTCTTTTGAGAGTGGCTTATGATAAATTTTCAATTGGTGGCCATTCACAATGAGAGGAGTTTGAGACTCATCAATAGTCTTGATTCGAACTGCTCCATTGTTAAAGACTTCATCAATCTCATGTGGCCCAAGCCAATGAGTTTGAAATTTCCCTTTGAAGTCTTTGAATTTTGAATCAAACATTAACGCCCAATCTCTCTTTTGAAACTTCTTTTCTTTGATATACCGGTCATGCCACTTAGTTCTTTGGTGTTGAACTAGATCAGTCCTTAAAATTGCATCTTGTCTTATTTCATCTAGCTCATGTAACTGCTCCATTCTGTGCTTTTGGGCTTCTGATAGACTCATCCCCAGCTGAACTGCCATCTTGAAGGTCTTGATTTGAAACTCAATGGGGAGCAAGACTTCTTTCCCATAAACAAGTTCATAGGGAGAATGTCCTTTTGTGTTCCTCCATGTAGTTCTATAGGCCCATAAGGCTTCAGGAAGCCTTTCTGCCCAATCTCTTATGTGGAGATGAACAGTTTTGGTGATGATGCTCTCAAGAACTTTGTTTGTAGATTCCACTTAACCATTTGCTTGCGGATGGTATGGAGTAGATTTTCTATGCTTGATTTTGTATTCCTCCATCGACTTCTCCATCAATTTAGATGTAAATTGACTTCCCTGATCTGTCACAATTTCTCTTGGGACACCAAAATGAGTAAAAATATCCTCAAAAAGAAATCGAATAACGGAATTCTCAGTGGCAGAAGGCAATGCCTTGGCTTCTACCCATTTAGTAACATAATCAGTGCAAACCAATATATACTTCTTTTGTTTAGATGGT
>APFE030180384.1:7205-25697 GCA_000404065.3 Pinus taeda | reverse complement strand
ATGCATATACACTTAATTATATCTTCACTGAGCCTCATAGAAAATTTCAGATCTTCTTGTTTTTCACACTCCCTTGGGAAGATCTGGGAGCCCCCCCACCTGAATCTCACACTTCACTACATGCATTGCACAATCTAGGAGCTCAAGGCCTCTATCTTGGCTTTTTGAATTGCACAAAGGCTATCCTAGCCTGGATCCAACTACGCATTGTGTAGTTCTAGGAGCTAGTCTCCCAACCTATCCACTAATACTTCCCAATGCACAGTCTCTCCCAAGCTCTGGCCCAGGCTAAACTGCACATTGCATAGTTCCAGTCATCACACTTCCACACTGATTATTGGGCTACGTAGTGCATAGTTCCCACAATCATTCAGTCACCCATGTTAGCCAAAACCATGCAATCCCTCTCATCAGATGCCATGATTGTTACTTGATCATGTTGTGAAGTTAGATTTGCAAGAGCTAATTTTTTCTTACCATGAGTCTCCTTTCTGTCCCGCAGGTACCACACTTTTGAAACACTTCTCTCTAGAAGGCATTGTACCATGGCACCAAAGAGAGTTTCTTCAAGAGAAATCACTAAAAGTAGTACTGGGGAACCAGTTGAGAAAGCGTCGATTAACTTGCCAATACATGTGGATGCTTAGTTTTCCATAGAAAAGGAGTCAACACTAACATGGAAACAATTCTAACAATAATAACAAAAGTTAGCAATCCAATATAAGATTAGGGGAAGATGAGGTTGTTGACATAATATAGGGTGAACAATGCTATAGAGTGAAAGCAGAGTCCATCTTCATGTAGGCATATTTGGCGATAGAAGAAATAGGGAAGCAGAGGAAACAGACGACGGACTGGAGGAAGAGAAAAAAATAGAGCTTGCATGCAGCAGAACTTAGAGTGTAGAAAGAAAAACAAGAATTGAAGGAAGAATGAGAGCTAAGGAGGAAAGAATAGGAAGAGAAGAAGAAGTAAGAAGAAGAAAAAAGGCAAGGCGTAATGACATAGAAAACACCACCAATACAGGTTGATTAGTTGAAAGATACAACAACTAAGGAAGAGAGTGAACGGATGGAAGTTCCCTCGCCAATGTTAAACACAAGAACCAAGTTCAACTAGAGATCGATGAGTACATGAAGAAGCAAAGATGAGAGGCCACTAGGGAAGACTTGGAGCTAAATGCACACAACGTGTATAAGTACATTGGTGGTCTTATTAAGATCAACATCATGCTGCTCATGCTTCAGAATGAGTTGGATACAGGTTTCGAGACCATATACCCAAAATCTATGGAGGTAAGAGTTCGTTATATGAAAGACACCATCAAGTAGTTTGGGGACATCATCGAAGAGTACCAATCTTGGCATCTGTATGTGACTAAGAAGCATCAAGTGGAGGTTGCCGAGTTGGTATTTCCGCAAAATTCCAAGTCATATTTTTTGTCTTGCTAGGTTGTCTCTAGCCTATTTTGTCTCACATGGGTACATGTGGAAAATGTAATATTATTTTTAAATATGTTATAAATGAAATTCTAAGTGTCATTAGTGGAATGTGAATAGTCACTACGCAATGTAATGTGTTATTTGTAAAGAAGTTAAAGAGTCATGAGGGTAGTCAATGAGTCACAAAGGGGAATGTCAAGGATCACCACACCCTTTGTTATAAATAGAACCTCATAACTCATAGACCAAGGTTTTTGGGAGCCAAGATTTTCGCTAGGCATGGGCTTAGAGAAGGCTTTGGAGTATTGTGATGAGCTTTGGCTTCTCCACAACGTAGAGCGAGTATACTTCTTTGGAGGAGCAGGTGTTCTTGGCTGTAGTGTTCCACTATTGGGGCTAGTGGTTGTTAATGGTGTATGTATGGATGGAAATTTCACTTATAATAATAATAACAAAGCCAACACACTTTCATGCATATTTTGTTATTGTATTTGGACTATTATGGTTGCTTTCGAAATGTATGTTGTTTAAATTACACATCTGTTCATGAATTAATTTGAATGCAATTGTATGAATCTTGTTGAATGAGCCTTGTTGGATTAACCCATCACTTTAACTTGTGGACTATTATGAATATTATCTTGCGATGTCATTATGCGTGTGTGTTTCTTTCAAGCTACGTACTATTACAGGCTTCTAACGGGCACACTTCCTTTTCCCCTCCATCTGTAAGAACTTCGAGCATCTCACTTGACTCACTGCAAGGTCACACACCTGATTCCACCCAAAATCATCATGTTTATCTTTGCTTGCTATTTTATTCAAGGAACTAAATTACCACCCACTAATAGGAATCCTACTCCAAACGGTTGAGGTCGAGTTGGGACTTATTACTAGGGAGGTCCCCTTGAATGTTGGCATGCCCAACACCATCAACATAGTCTAACTCATAGATTTATCAATTAATCGATCAATCAACCCGAAATAGTTAATCCATGCATTGAATTTGAATTTCTTATTTGAAGCGGAGATGACAGGGTAGTGTATCATGAGTTTCATACTAGTTTGAGTTTACAGGTGCTACATGAAATCAGGAGATCAATCCTTGGGAATTGTTCAATCAATTAGAAGGAAATTCCTGTCTTTTAGGCAATAATTTCCTTTGGAATTGCACAAGGAAATGGAAGTCTAGGTGAGAAAATTATTAACTAAGTGTTGGGCAGAGTTTCTCAATTTACTAGAGAGAACAATTATTCTTTTGTAGGTTGAGCTCAGAGTTGAAGCTAGCAATTGTAATAGTTTCTTTATTAAATTGATTAATGCAAAGAGGCTTGAGGGTTTTTTCCCAGTTTGCCCCCCTAAAAATCACTATGTACTTATGGTGTTTCTTATTTCATGTCTATGCATGTTGTTCTAAATTGTGATTTCCATTCTGCGAATTAGTAGAGTAGAATTGTCTCTTGTTTTTTAGTTTGAAATCTTGAGTAGTTGCAATTTCTATCAAATTTATACAATTACAAAGAGATAATGAAGAAAACCAATCAAAGAAATCGAATCGAAGAGCAAGATTATTTTGAATATCTCATAAATATTGTTTCCACAACTGAGGCATCTAAAAGAAAAGTAGATTAAACAAAAAAATTAAAGAAAGAACAAATTAGGATGGATCTAGTAGCACTTTAAAAAATTATTGGTAAAAATTTTGATTTTTGGATTGTCAAAGTGAAAAGTTTTCTTAGATGTAAAGATTTGATTGAATATCAGCCTAATAAACCATATTGACAAGTATGTAGTGCTTTATTATTGGGTCTTATAAAATCAGCATTGGATAAGAATTTTTTGTGTAAGGTAGCAAAAGCTACATCTTCTTAGGAAGCATGGAATATCTTTGGAGTAGAATTTGGTAGAAAGCAAACTAACATACAACAACAAGTTGTGTCACAGTACATTGAAGAGTCCATAGAGAAGTCAATCATGGGTATCAGAGTAAATGAACAGGACTCTAGGAGATCAAATGAGCTTGGAGAATCCCACTCACATGCGGATGATGGTTGTGAAGAGTATAAAATTGAAACCCATTATGTGGACATGCATATGGATGAAGAAGACACAAAAAATATTATAGAGAGAGAAGTTGAAGCCTTTGTGTGTGAAGCAGAGCAAGATCATATAATTCTTAAGAACTCCACTATAACAACGATGGATGGTGAAGATGATAGTGACCTCTTTGAATTAGAGGTTGAGGCATTTATGCTTGAGAATGAAAAAGCAATTTTTTCATATGAAGTAATGGTTTGCAGAGTTGAGAGTGCATCTCTAGTGAATTTAGCAACAACTAAAGAATTTTGTGAAGTTCAAATTGTTACTCAGCACATGTAACCAAAGAATTGAGGAAAATTATGTTGATGACATTTTTGTTCTCTTTTCTCTAATAGGGATTGATTGTATCAGTTATGGAAAGTTCCATGTTTGATGAAGAATTGAAGGTTGAAGTTGCCACTGTAAAAACAAGTTATCAAGAAAAGTTGAGAACTTCTCATGAAGTGGTGTATGAACTAGAATCAATTAAGTTTGTCATTGATAAATCTACTAATGGAGCAAGAAGTGGTTTGGTGGATCCAACAATTGAAATTTTTACGTTAACTTTGACGAAGAACAATTAGCTAGTGATGAGTGGTTGCACATGATGCAACAAGAAAAATCTCACTAATATGTTTTTATCTGGTAATAGAAGCCCACTTGTCTCTAGAGGCTAAGTGGAAGACAACTTGTTTACAACAACAAAGGTTAGTAAACAAGTGGAAAATGAAGATTATGATCCAACAATGGAGGAAGAGAAGGTAGAGGTAGAGAAGGAAGAGGAAGAGGAGAAAGCGCTCTTTATAGAGCATAATGAATATGTTTTTAGAATTGATTTGACTATGAAGGTAGACAAGATAGTAGATCGGTTACAATTATAGCTAAAAGAGAAGATGAAGAAAAAGATGTAGGAATGGACATAGATATTTTGGTTTTCTTCTCTAGATATAGTAATGGTTTTGTAGGCTTCTCACCTCCCTTTAATTCTAGCTCCTTGGATCTTGAAACTCAGCCTTACTTGTAATACCAATATGGTGTAAAAGCAGAGCAGGAAAACACAAAAAAAATACAGAGAAAGAATGTCTTGCTCAAATACTCTATTAAAAAGAAAACTTGATTCACTCGTATACATCTACCAAGTTGTGGCTTGTCTATTTTCTTGTTTCTTTTGCTCCAATGACCCAACCACAGACATATAAACACATAAATTAATAAATATAAAATCATGCAAACTCTTACTAGACTTGACTTGAATCAATCTCTTCATGCATTGCATACATAAAAAGTAATTACAATTTCTGACGATTTCTAATCCATCTTAAACATTTTCTAACCAATAATATTTTTTTTAAATGTTTAATAAAAATTAAAATAAACCAAATTACATCAATTTCTACTTTAATACTTTTGCATGTTAGAAATGTTTTCTTAAAAATTAATTGGTTTCATTATTATATGTTTTATTAGCGATTAATTGGTTTTGTTATTTTTATTATTAATTTGTTTTCATACCACGCATATTTTTTTAATATAAAAAAAATGTTTTTAGAAAACCTTATCTCCAAACCTTTCAAATAAATCTCCAAATATTTAACAAAACCTTTTATAAACTCTTCATAAATGTTTAATGTTTTTCCCCTTTTAAAAAGAGTGTGCTAATGCATGGAGACATGTGTAATTCGTTGAAAAGTTAATAGATGGAGACATGGCCAAATATAGAAAATTTGTTGTGCGGTAAGTTTGGCCAAATTGTCGCTCTCTCCTTCTTAGCGGGGCTATGTCAATTTAGAAGTCATCACAATGTTTGTATTTAAGGTTGGGCCTATCCCCTTCATGACTTTTCTCACTGCTCCTCTTTCTGGCTCTCTTCTCTTAGTACGTTAGAGGCTTTGCAAGTTGCTGACCTCTCTTTATGTTGCCTTTTTAGACCTTGAAATTCGTCTTAAAGTCTAATATTAATCTGATAGAAAGGTAGAGGCGCTGCTGCTTAAATACTTTATTAAACAAAAAGCTTAATTTACTCACACATCTACCCAGCTGCGATGCGTCCCTTTTATTGTTTCTTTTGCTACAAGGACTTAATCATAAATATAGAAATATCTAACTTATTAAATAGGGAATCTTGCAAATTTTAATTAGATTTAACTTTTCTCTAACTAACAATATCATGCTAACTCACACTCAGCTTAAATTTTAATATTAGATTTAATTTATTTTTCATAATTTACTTAATTCTTTATATATTGTGTGTATACCAAAGTAATTACTATTTCTAACAATTTCTAAACGCTTAGTCTAACCAGGTGGAGGAGTTGCCCGGAAAGTTATAAAAATTTTGGGTATATTTAGAGAAAATCCGTCAAGGATTTTTGTAAATCTAAGCTATAGTTGTTAAACTTCAAAATTTTAAGTGTTCTAAACGTTTTTGATGGTGCTGAATCCATTTCCACCATCAAAAACACGATTCAAACATTGTCTCTAGAAGATTTTTTGGATTTTTTTTGCCCAAATTTCGACCACTTTTGACCGTCAGAGCAATTCCTCCACCCTTGTCACGCCCCCAAGCCTACGGTGGTCTTTCAACCATGCTGGCGAGTTGCGGCACCACCGAACACTTTCTTTTTAACAATACTCGTGCCCATGGACTACGCCTAAATTCACTTTCTCCTACTTAGTTTGTGATTCTCAACCAAGTATAATTATGTCATCCCTTATACCAATGAACACTCATACACATTCATTATCCACAGCATTATATAACAGAAATGCAACAGTATAAAGGGAGGGGCAACTCCCTGCAATATGAGTCTGCCCAACAATATATTATACAATCTTTCGTTTCTTTACAATGCATAAGTTAAATCTTGGGAAACCCCAAATTTACACTTAGCCAATTTTTCACAACTTCGGCAAACTCGGTTGCCCAGCTCATCGACACCTCCGCACGGTCGCCGCACGACTCACCAACCCTTCGTTCACCTCGTCGCACCGTCGTGTCGTTTTCCCAACTTGGGCGCGCCTCCAAGTTGCCACACACGGGCGCCTCCAACCGAGACACACCTTTGTTCACAATCTCAACACTTCAACGTTTTGTCGTGCACGACGCGCCCTCACCTGGCCGCTCGTACGCACGCCCACCGTTCACCCGTTCAACTTCGCCCAAGTCGCTGCACGACTTCACCCGGGTCGCCACACGACTTCACCCGAACGACCTCACCCGGGTTGCCACACGACCTCACCCGGGTCACCTGAACGACCTCACCCGAGTCGCCACACGACCTCGCTCGGGTCGCCCGAACGACCTCCCGAACGACTGCCTGAACGACCTCCCGAACGAATTGTTCGAACGACCTGCCTGAACGACCTGCCCGAACGACTGTCCAAACAACCTGCCTGAACGACCTGCCCGAACAACTGTCCGAACGACCTATCTGAACGACTTGCCCGAACGACTGTCCGAACGACCTGTTTGAACGACCTGCCCAAACGACTGTCCGAACGACCTACCTGAACGACTTTCCTGAACGACTTTCCAAACGACTGTCCGAACGCGTTTTCTGAATGACTGTCCGAACGAGTTTCCCGAACGAATTTCCTGAATGACGGTCCGAACGAGTTTCCCGAACGATCGTCTGAACGATTTCCCGAATGACTGTCTGAACGAGTTTTCTGAACGAGTTCTCACACGAGTTCCGCCCGTCGTGCGGGCTCATCCACGCACTTCAGAACTCCATGTTCGAACTTTTTGATCGAATGTTCGATGGTCTTCTGCCTCCAAACGCCCTCCAATATATACGGGCGGGTGGCGGGTTGTGTCACCCGGCCAACCCACACCAAATGCCCGGCCAACTCGTTCATAATGTGTTTCCTCGCCCGGAGGATGGTCGGCCCACCCAACTCATGGGATCGCCCCCTCAACTCGCTCGACACCTTATAAACTTGCCCAACGTTCATTTCGTTTCATGTTTCGCACACACTTCGCATGGTGGAGTCGCCCTGCCCGTCGCACGAACCGCAAGTCCTGACATCCTCCCCGACTACAAGTCATTGTCGTCCTCAACAATATCTCATCCCGGCAACCATTTGTCACCAAGATCATCCATACCAAGGTATACATCCATCGGTATGTCATACATCGGAAGTCATCTCAATCCATGAACATCAACCACCATGTCACAATCTCCACATGCTGCTCCATTGTGGAAGGCTGGTCCCTCCATCTCAAGCTACATGCCCACTGCAACATATCGTGTCGACCTCATCATGTGTCGTCCCCATGTGAACCACTGTCATGATACTCCAACATAATGCTAACACATCTTTGTACACTTCGCGACCCCGTGTCTGAACTAGTCGGATGGCTAGTCCAACTGTCATGCTCAAACCATGAGAGTGAACATCCTCATGCCACCATCAATCATTTCTCAAAACATCCTTGTCACATCCTGAACTCGATCAAGAATCTATCCATAAGTGTAAGCCATGCTCAGGTCCATGAAGTAGTCCTCATCTCATGTGCAACATGCTATCCAAGGTGGTTGAGTCTCGGCTCAACCCATGCCCAAGTGTTGCCACCAAGGCATCATCATCATCGTAAGTCCATCACCTCAAAGTGTCTCATATCGATCCTCCACATCAAGTCACTCTTTCAATCCATTCCCATACATGTACTTGAAAGTATGCACCCCATCCTGCATCAAATTCTCTGACCTCAGCTCCTCAATGCATCAGATCCTCTAAGTCCGCCATATATGAAGTCCCCAAAAGTCACAACAATCTCATGTCATAATGAGCTCCATGAGTCACCTCCAACCAACACTCTAGCAAGCATACAAGTCTCGGCCCAAAGGTCTCTGCAAGATGCCTCAACTCTCTATGTAGTAGAAATGCTCCATAGTCTGCTCACAACTCCATCCAAGTCCATGGCCTTGTTGTACAAGAGTGCACAACCTCTCCATAGGCTCGTAAGTCTCCATGTCACACTAGCACATCTATCTGCACAACATCCATGCCTTGGTACACCCCATTGGATGCCCATAAGTGACATCTCCACAAGTGCGCCCACATATGTCCCTGCATAAGACTGCCATGCTCCATGTCTCCAACCTGATGTCCATGACTAAGTTGCCATGTAGTACAACCAAGTAGACCCATCACAACCATCGTTCATCCCTATCCAAGCTGCAATCTTCGGTTTAGTGAACTCGGTCACCCAACCATATCATCATCACATGAGTCTCTCCATCATAGCTCCTCCACCAAAGGTACCACCAAGACTTGCTCTTGGTCTCGGCCATGAGAAGTCCACCCAAGCAACTTAAGTGTGTGTGCCCTCCAATCTGTCCATGAGTCATGCCGGGCACTTAGCCATGTGGCTAAAGCACAACTCATTCCACAACAATCATCAAGTTCCACCCTTGTCACGGGCCTTTGTACCTTCTACCATAAGGTCACAAACAACCCCAACAAGTCCTGCAACAATCAACAATCCTTGCTTCTCCATACAAGGCCTCATCATAAACATCCATGGTAAGATTCTCCTTAGCATCGACAAACTGACTTTGCCCTTCCCTGCACACGGCCCATCTACCAAATGCTCAAATGAAACACAAGTATCAATAGTACTTACTTTATCATCATGAGGTTCCTCCATGAGAGTACCCTCATCCATACATGTTTGCAAACTGCACGATCCTGGTCCAACTTGATCAATCTCAAGTTCATCCTCCATCGTGATCATGTCTACAACATCATCGGTCATCAAGACTTCCTCTTCCTTGGTAGCACAATCTGCAACTTCAACTTGCTCCATTGTCCAACCAAGTTGAAGAAGCTCATCTTCAACATTCTTTTCCAAGACTGCAAGCTTCTCTCGAATACGGGGATTCTCCTCTTTCATCCGCTTCAACCTGTATAAGGTAAGCAAGAGCTTCCCTTCGCATTCTTCCAAACCTTCCATGCCTTGTACTTCGTCTTCCCCGATTCGTACTTCGTTTGGTCCACAGACGCCCAAACCGTGTACACCTGCCCACACGCAGTCCCACTTGCCCACATGACGAGTGCCCAAATCGTATGAACAGCACGCAGTACCGCCTGCCCAACTCTACGACACCCGATTCCAACCTTCACCAGCTTCACCAAGCACCCTGCAACCATGAACGGACCCTTGTTCCACTTGTATGTGAAACTAGCTTCCTTCACCTGCAAGTACCTGCTTCCACTGTCAACCCGGCCATTAGCCAGCTTTGATACCAACTCTCAAGTTGTGTATCAGCTTTCATCCGCAAGCTACACTAGCTCTGATACCAATTGTCACGCCCCCAAGCCTATGGTGGTCTTTCAACCGTGCTGGCGAGGTGCGGCACCACCGAAGTATAATTATGTTATCCTTTATACCAATGAACACCCATACACATTCATTATCCACAGCATTATATAAGAGAAATGCAACAGTATAAAGGGAGGGGCAACTCCCTGCAATATGAGTCTACCCAACAATATATTATACAATCTTTCGTTTCTTTACAATGCACAAGTTAAATATTGGGAAACCCCAAATTTACACTTAGCCAATTTTTCACAGCTTCGACAAACTCGGTTGCCCAGCTCGTCGACACCTTCGCACGGTCACCGCATGACTCACCAACCCTTCATTCACCTCGTCGCACCGTCATGTCGTTTGCCCAACTTGGGCGCGCCTCCAAGTCGCCACACACGGGTGCCTCCAACTGAGACACACCTCCGTTCACAATCTCAACAGTTCACCGTGTCGTCGTGCACGGCGTGCCCTCACCCGGCCGCCCGTCCGCACACCCACCATTCACCCGTTCAACTTCGCCCAAGTCGCTGCACGACTTCACCCGGGTCGCCACACGACTTCACCCGGTTCGCCCGAACGACCTCACCCGGGTCGCCACACGACCTCGCCCGAGTCACCCGAACGACCTCACCCGGGTCACCACACGACGTCGCCCGGGTCGCTCGAACGACCTCTCGAACGACTGCCTGAACGACCTCCTGAACAACCTACCCGAACGACTGTTCGAACGACCTGCCTGAACGACCTGCCCGAATGACCTGCCTGAACGACCTGCCCGAACGATTTCCCGAACGACTGTCCGAACGACTTTTCTGAACGAGTTCTCACACGAGTTCCGCCCGTCGTGCAGGCTCATCCACGCACTTCAGAACTCCATGTTCGAACTTGTTGATCGAATGTTCGATGGTCGTTTGCCTCCAAACGCCCTCCAATATATACGGGCGGGTGGCGGGTTGTGTCACCCGGCCGACCCACACCAAACGCCCGACCGACTCATTCATAATGTGTTTTCTCGCACGGAGGATGGTCGGCCCGCCCAACTCATGGGACCGCCCCCTCAACTCACCAGACACCTTATAAACTTGCCCAATGTTCATTTCGTTTCATGTTTCGCACGCACTTCACATGGTGAAATCACCCTGGCCGTCGCACGAACCGCAGGTCCTGACAACCCTCGTTAAACGACTCCATTTCTAAACCATCTTAAAGCTCTTATAAACCATGAAAATTAAAATAAACAATGCTCCATCATCAATTTCGTTACCTACCTTCTACATTTTAGGAGTGTTTTTGAGTGTTTTCTTAATTGGTTTTATTATTGTATTTCCTTAAATACCTATTTCCTCTTAAACAAGTGTAACAATTTTAATACCCTCATGTCGTGAATGTTTTCTTAGTTGCTTTTATTATCGTAATAGATATTTATTTTTTTCGCGTTTTAAATATGATAATTAGGCCGAAAGTGCTTCTATAAGGGACCACCTTTTGATAACATCACATGGTGAAATAAACTCAATATTTTTAGAAAAGAAAATTCCAACTTCTAAGTGCTATTTTGTTTTCTTGATAAATAAATATATTGTATTAAATTTCAGTAATAATTATAAAAATTTCAAATGCTCCAAAGGCATTTTCCATGTTTCTACTGTAAGTAGACGAACCCTCGGGCAGCTCCAAAGCCTTTGGTCGGACGTGATGGCAATGCTTTCCATCAAACAGCAAGTCTTCAAATGCTCCAAAGGCATTTTCCATGTTTCTACTGTAAGTAGACGAACCCTCGGGCAGCTCCAAAGTCTTTGGTCGGACGTGATGGCAATGCTTTCCATCAAACAGCAAGTCTTCGGTTGTTTGATAATGGTTTTATTTATAGTGGGCGTAATTATTTAAAAATTACAAATTTAAATTATTTAATTTGTCAAGAGTGTTTAAATGTTTTTTAAGCTATTAATTTTAATATATTAAAAATATATTTATATATAAAAAATTAACAATATTACTAAAAATTTTATAATTATTTTAATATTAATTAAATTACACTTTTTATAGCTTAGGTTGCAAACCTGAAAATGGAACAACAGTTTGAGATTAAGTGTGGATTGTGGATTTTTTTAAATATTTTGACATTTAGTGTGGATTCTCTGAATATTTCAAGATTATGGGTAAGCTTAATTATTTGACCTGTTTCTTGGATCTCAGATATGGCAGAATGAAGAGAAGGAAGTCTTTGCTACCGTTTTGGAAGCAAAAATTAAGTGAGAGCAGATCGGAAGAGGCGGAGTTGGCCTGGAAAATGAACCGGAGAAATTGGGTTATTCATTTGCAGATTATTTGAATTAGTTTGCATCCTCAAGGAAATATCAATGATATTCCAATTATTTAATGATAATATGATTCTGATGTCACTGTCCACCGCATTCTCACCCAGACGTCCCGAGTTCGATGCCGGGGAAGGGACATTTTTTGCCGGGGAAGGGACATTTTTTCACCCTGGCGTCCCGAGTAATTCGATGCAAGGGAGGGGACATATTTTCACTGTGGCACCCCGAGTTCGATTCCGTGTCAGGGACATATTTTATGGAACAGTTTCTCAAACACATTTGATTTATGAGCAGAATAAAAACAAGAAATCAATATAAGTACTAGTTGTACGCTTTTCATTGTATTTAGTTTAATATTCTTTTATACCAAATAACTTACTGGTTGGCCTTCGTCTCAGAGTTGGCAATAAAAGCAGGCCAACTACAAGGTAGGTCGGAACGGTAGCTCGTGAAGTTGAGGAAGGCGTCTTGCAAGTTGCAGAGCCCTTCAACTTCACACGCTACGGTGCCGACCTACCCTGTCCCAGGCCTCTCAGCCGCCCCCGCCACTTCTCCCGGTACAAGGTAGATCTCGTCTCGGAGTTGGAAATAAAAGCAGGTCCACTACAAGGTACCTACCCTGTCCCAGGCTTCTCAGCCGCCCCCGCCACTTCTCCCGGTACAAGGTAGATCTCGTCTCAGAGTTGGAAATAAAAGCAGGCCCACTACAAGGTAGGTCGGAACGGTAGATCGTGAAGTTGAGGAAGGCGCCTTGCAAGTTGCAGAGCCCTTCAACTTCACCCGCTACGGTGCCGACCTACCCTGTCCCAGGCCTCTCACCGACCCCGCCACTTCTCCCGGTGCGTCATGGCAATCCCACCAAAGAAACACCATACAACATGTATATTCCTTCTATCTGCTCTTTATATTCTGAGTTTACTACCCAAAGTCCGAGTTCCATCTTCAGTTTTCATAGTAAACCGTCTGAACTTGAGTTTTCTAACAGAGCGTTTTTTATTCTGAGTTTACTACCCAAAGTCCGAGTTTCATCTTCAGTTCTGAGTTTTGAGTTGACTTTACTCTCCAAAGTTGAGTTTGAACTTGAGTTAGACCGTCCTTTATTTCCACTTTACCCTCCAAACTATGGGTTTGAATTAGAGTTTTGTAATAGAGCCCGTGGTAGAGTGCAAGTTATTCTGGCGTACAACGCAGGGACGTATATATAGTTAGTTTGATCCACATGCACTTTGAATGCCGTCAACGCACATTATTTATATCTGTATGCATGCATATGGTATATGTACACAATATAACTATATAAATAAATGATTTATATATACCATATAAATTTAAATAATGTTTAAACCAATGTGCGTGGATGCTTACGTACCATGCAAATATAAATAAAATAATTATATCTTAATAATACTACTAAAATAAGATAAAAAATAAATACTTATCTAATTTATCTTTGTGATTGACGTGGCCTTTGCACTTAAAATGGGCCTTTTAATAGAAAAATGAATAAATAGTTAAGTTAAATTCTAATGGTATTGATATTTACGTTGAAAGCAACCTGAATTGTCATTTATTTTTAAAGTTTCTTTAGTGTTTAGATAAAACCAATAATAAAACAACAAATACCAATCCGAAATTCATCTTTTTAATGTTAAGTTGTATTTAACACCATAATTGATGAAATATTAAGATTACTACCATCTACTTGCTAGAAATAATAATCTCTAACAATAATTTTCTTTTGGAAGATAATGAAAACATTCTTTAGATTTATTTTGAAATTTAGTGTTAAGAAATAACATAAAATTATTAATTTTATATTTTCAAATCACAAATTAAATGGATTTACCAAACACTTTAAAAAGTAAGACTAATATCATTAAATTTAATGGTAATTTTAACATAAAATTATCAATTTTATATTCTCAAATCACAAATTAAATGGATTTACCAAACACATTAAAAAGTAAGACTAATATCTTTAAATTTAGTAGTAATATGCCTAACAATAATTTTCCTCTCATAATTTAAATAGGATTTACTAACATCTAAATAAAACACCAGACATTGTAAACCGTGCTTAATTCCCTCAATTGATGCAAAAGAAAAAACTCATCTAATAAAAATGATCTAATTGTGACCACCCTTTTCTCATTTTGCATATGAAAACAAATGAATATCTAGAAAAAAGTACTAATTCAGCGATAATCATTTTCATATATAATATATAATTAGGTAATTAAATATCTAGGTATGGTAATATTTATATTTGTTTGGAAAAACTAAATATGTAGATGCATACTTCAATTTACTATAATGAGACATATTTATAATGGCAATGGCATGCATGCCAACTAGTTTTGGCACGTATTATATTTACACGTCCATTAAAAATGTGTTTACTATTCTATTTTTAGTGAAATTAACATAACTATACAATCTATCTTATAAGTCATGTCAAATGTTTTGAGTTTAAATATAGTGTCATAGGAACATGTTATATTTTTTCTAAATAAAAGTACTACTTGCATTGCAACTCACTCTTGCTATATAATCAAGATTAATTAATAAATGAAAATCAAGAGTATATAAATAAATATTGAGAGGTATAATAGTCTCTGGTATATCTTTGAAAATAATAAATATGTATATCTATTTATAATGGCGTGCATGTTAACTAGTTGTAGCACATATTCATACTTACATATCTATCAACAATGTGCTTACTACTCCATGCTTAGTTAATGATGAGTAAAATTATACTACTTATCTATAGGCCATATCAAATGTTTTGGTTCTAAATATGGTTTCATACAAACATGTTATATTTTTGAAATACTAGGACTAGTTGCAATGCAACTCCCTCTTGTCATGACATTGAATAAATGAAAATTAAGAGGAGATTAATAAAAAATAGTGAAGGAAATAGATAATAATGAGAAGGATATTGAAATTAGTTTTGAATAAATAAGTGTAACAATTGAAATTCAATTCTTTGTGTTTGTTTGTCTTGAACTTCCTTAGTTTCTTTTATGTTTATGCAACTTTTTTTATATGTCAACAACATGAGCAAATAAAAAAAAAAAGAGGGAAAATATTATGAGTGATGAAATGATTAATTAACTAAATGTCAACATCAAATATTGATAGGAATTAGAAAATAAATTATTGTATTTAGAAGAAAACTAATTGTGAAAAATGGGTGGTAGGAGTGGACTCGTCATCGTGACCCTAAGGGAAATTCAATAATTTCTTGTGTATGACTTTCCTTAATCCATCAAACAATTAGACTATGACATACACTCCCTTGTGTGTTCTATCTTAGCTAAGGAACATTTATAACTCTTTCATTTTTAAGGGTTCCATCATCATCATTAATGAAAATATGGTTAAATATACTGCTAATGTGTCATAATTAAAAGATATCATTTCTAGAATCAAGAATAAAACCACTTTCTTTATAAGAATCTCCTTCTATATCAAGAAATATTTAAGAGAGGAGGAAAATAAATAAGTTGAATGATTGAGTAAGATTAATGCGTGCATCTTGGTCAAAAATTGGTGTTCAAGACTATTTCCATCTCCTAAATTTTTTCTTAAGCATATTTGAATGCACATTAAATGTTGACATGAATCAACATTTGATTATGAGTTGGAAAATGTTTGGGATGGGAAACTTTTGATACACACAACACCCTCCCCTTTGTTTGAATCAATTTTGGCTAATGGAAAATTAATGTTGCTTTGTGTTTTGGTATATTTAGAATGGTATAATGATAGGGCTAAAGATTGAATGTTGCCATATTCTAGGCTGGTTCACTCTTGCACTTGTTGATTTGTTAAGTCTCTTGGCTAAGTTTGAAAAGTTCATTCATTTAAGTTTGCATTAGATGTGTCTCTTCCTTGAAATAGCCTCCTACATAAGTTTAAATCTTGATGCTTTTGGTCTACCCTATATCAATTCTTTGGCTTCCTTTTATCTTAACAAACTATGAAATTTACTAGACTTCTCTCAACCAAATTGTTTTGGAGAGTTTGAGGCAATTTGGTTGTGTAATTTGTCAAAGCGACCACCATTTTTATTTGGGGAACCTTTGCAATAATTTGATGTCAACATGGGAGTTTGTTCCTTTCCTGAATTGACAATTTATGTTGATAGTTTCCTATCCAAAAAATGAGATTGGTCATACTTATGACATTCTACATCTTCTTGTCAAAGTTGATTTCAAATGTTTAGAGGCTAGTTGTTTTAGGGAGACTCTGATTAGAAATTAGATTTTTCCATGTTTGTATTTCATTTCAAAAGTCTAGAGCCATAAAACCAAATACAATGTCACAATTTTATACTTGTTTCAAAATACTCAGGAAGGGACTCAAAATTATAGGCATAACGAGTATGCCACTAAAATTTTGATCTCATATTTCAAGAAGCTATTATTCTTGAAAATTTTCCATTACATTGGTGTCACTAGAAGACCTGGCTTTCTTGGTTGGAATCCTCTTTAAGTTCATTGTACATGTTTATTTAATATGCATATTCAATATTTTCATGATCTCTAAGGATCATGTGTTGATCATGAACATTTCATTGAAGTTAACTAAAGTACTTTACTTGTAGTTTCATCTGAATAATAGCGATTGAGTAGGCTATCATAAAACAAAACAATAGTACCATAAGCATTTTAGTGCATCAGAAGCAGTGAGTAGATTTGGAGTAGGTTGTAAAAGTGTGCACTCATCCAATGTATGAACTCTTTATCAATAATATATAGTAAGAAAGAAACAAATAAGTCATTTTAGGTTGAAGCAAAGGAGGAAGAGATTGTCCACTAGTTAAGAGATCAAATAAAAGTTGAACGACAAAGTTCCCCTCACTATGAAGAAGAATAAGAAGACGATGGTAACCCTAGTATTCCCCTTTAAGATTATGCACTTTAATTTATATATCTTTTAGAGGTCTATGTGAACATGTAGAGAAACATGGAAGATCTATTTTATAATGGGATGTAGACCAATGTGGAATATCCTTTTGTAGTGTTATGGAAGCTTCTAATGTACTCACCAAAATATACTCGCAAGATAAGTGTTATTTGATTGAAAATAACCAAAATCAACCACATAAAAATAAACACATTATATAGCAATTCTAAATTAATATAAATCCTATAATAATTACAAATAATAATAATGAAAAAAATTTAACAAAAAAGAGTTAACCAATTGTAGAACATCATATGGAAAGTTTCTTACTTTATAAATTTATCATTATTTAAATAACTCATTAACTTAATTTGTTTTTTTTGGTTTGTCAAGAGTTCTCCATAGATTACTTCAGCCTTGATGTTTTTTTTGGTTTGTCAAGAGTTCTCCATAGATTACTTCACCTTGACTTGTGGCTTGAAAAAGCACAATCCATGGGCAACTAGGAAAAAGCACAACCGAGAGGCAACTAGGAAAAAGCACAATCGAGAGGCAATTAGGATCACACGTGTGACTTTTACATCATAGAGTGACCAACTAGGAAAAAGCACAATCGAGAGGCAATTAGGATCACACATGTGACTTTTACATCATAGAGTGACTCAAGAATACACCCAATATCACTGTCTATTCTATACCTCTTGTGCCACTCAAAAAAGATTTTATTATTTAAAACATTTATTAATATTTCCTTTAAGTAAAAGGTTAATTTATTTTATTAGGAAAACAATGTTTTTTTCCTTATTTTTCAAAGAAAACATATACTTTTGTATGATTAATTTTGTTTTAAATGGGTTTTATTTTTTGAATTGTAATTTTTTTTTGAATTTTTTTTTCTTTGTCTTAATACAACATTATAAAATGTAATTGTTTTAAATGAAAAAATGATTTATTTTATAACTTATTAATTTATTTCATTTTATTAAGGGAAATCTTGTTGTGTTAGGATTAAGAAAACATGTTGAGTAGGTTTAATGGTTAAAATATGTGTTGAATGATAGGAGGTGACAAGTTCAAAATTAGAAAGATAATGTAGGTATGTGACTAGAATGTAAGTTGTTTCGTCATTGTTATTCAAGGAAAACTATGCCACCTAGACAATTGGTAGTTTTTAATAAAAGACATATTTTCATTAAGAATAATTGTTATTCAAGAAAAATTGCTTTTTATTTTCACTTTACTGTCCAAAATGTGTGTTTCTAGACACCATACAACATGTATATTGTTATGCGCCTTTGTTACTTCTATATGTAGAAATTTGAATAATATAACACTTATTCACAGAGATTATCTTGATTATACACTATTTGCGGAATGCATGCATAATACATAACCTCCTCTACCATTGATCATCAAT
>APFE030180366.1:59287-72037 GCA_000404065.3 Pinus taeda | reverse complement strand
GGGATTTGGAGGAAGAGATATATATGTAGCAGCCACAAGGATATGAGGTAAAAGGGAAGGAGAAACTAGTGTGCAGGTTGAAGAAAAGCTTGTATGGCTTAAAACAGGCTCCAAGGTAGTGGTATCTAAAATTTGACAAGTTTATGTCTGAAAAAGGTTATACTAGGTACCACAAATCAAGCATTATGCTTTGGTGGTTCAAACACTTCTCTACAGGGATATGTTGATGCAGATATGACAGGTGACAGAGATAACAGGAGGAGCACTATAGGACATGTATTTACTATAGGTGGAACAACTATCAATTGGGTTTCAAAAATCCAAAGTGTTGTTGCACTTTCAACAACAGAAGCATAGTATGTTGCTGCTACAGAGGCTAGTAAATAAATGTTTTGGTTACAAAGGTTTATGGGTGAATTGGGTAAGGAGCATGATATGGGCATGTTATACAATGATAGCCAAAGTGCCATTCATCTCGCAAAGAAATCATCATTTCATTCCAGGACTAAACACATATAGCCCAAGTACCATTTCATAGGATCAGTGTTGGAAGATGGAGAGTTGAAGCTGGAAAAGATACACACTAGCCAAAACCATGCAGATATGCTACCAAAAGTTGTAACCAAGGAGAAACTAAGAATATGCTCAGTTTCAATTGGTCTTCAAGGATGACGATGAAGATGAGAAACAGCCTGGTCCAAAGAGGAGTCACTTTCCAGCAAATGAAGCAGCGGTGGAGTTGCTACAATCATTCTCCAAGTGGGAGATTGTTGGGTGTGGAGCATGATTATTTAGAGGTCTTTGATTCAATCGGATGTATACCCAGGAATTTTGTACACCCCTCCACACGGGGGGGTGCAGGGGGGACTTGTCCCCCCCACAAGGGTTTGGGGGGGCCGATCCCCCCGACTGGGGGGTCCGGGGGCCAGCGGTCTCCCGGTGGGGGTTTCGGGGGTAGTGCCCCCGAAGCTAAAAATAGATGTAAAATTTCCTTGTAAAATTTTAGTAATTTCTATTCAATCTGGGTCGTTCATTAGGTGGATGATCTGACGGTAGAACTTATGTTTAGTTTAGGGATGGCATTGTATTGAGGTTGTGTAATAGATGTGTATTCTCCGAGCGAGAAACAGAGAGGTGAGACTATGACAGAAAATAGAGGATATTACAGTGGATCTGTTGTAGGTTGTGTCTCTTCACTTTGTTGGATAATAAAAAGGAAGGATTGGTTGTTCAGGGTGGACGTAGCCCAAACTGGGTGAACCATGTATATTTGTGTCTCTTTGGTTTTATGCATTTTCTATGTTTATATTTCTGCTATATTTTATGTGTTCCATTGCTCTGTAATATATAATTTTCTAACAGAAAATGATAGCATGAATGAAAGTCATCAAAAACAGAATAATGATCAGATAAGCTGATTAAAGAATCATATTCCCAGTTTGTAATAAACAAAGATAAATCAATTTGAACAGTTTTCTGAATGCTCTAAACAATCGAACCAAGTTCCTCACAAGCCAAATGTGACAAATTGTTTTCCTAGAACTGGTGACAAACTATGCAAGCATCGTAATCATGAAAATAATTTAAAAGTGATGTCAACACAACAAATACATGAGACCAATAAGGAAAAGGTTGATCTAGGTGGATGTTACAATACCATGGGCAAATACCATGGGTGAATGAAATAAACCAGCTAGGGTGATGGTTGCTTATCTCTGAGAAGAGATGTGGCAGCTACATGCCTCTGAACTATGCTACAATGAGGCTCGAAGGCCTATTTATTGTTGAGAAACAATGGAAAACCCTAAAAATCCAAAAACCTAATCCTAGAAGATGAAACGCCAAACTATGGGCCCCGTTTGGGTAAATTGGTACATTAACTTCCCGGGGGCGTAACTTTGGCATATGATCTCCATTTGACATGCACAATATCTCGTTAGAAAGATCTATCTGAGAACTACAACTTTGAGAAGAGAAAAATTGGTCCATGGACCCATGTTGCTCCTAGATTTCCCAAAAACCATCATTTAGGGCCTCAAAACGGCTTCGGAGGTTCAGGACCCAAAAAACTACTAAAAATAGTAAATTGTGCTACAATTACGGAAACTGAAAAACTGAAAGAGACAATTGTGGAGGTCCAAGTGGGATAGGTGGGTGGCCATCAACATCCACCTGGATCAATGGTGAACGAAGAAGAACTTGATTCGTGTGATAACTCATGCATTCATTATTACTGAAGAGGACTTTAGGTTTGATGAAGGGGAAGATTTGCAATATAATATTCGCGAGAAAAACCAGGAGCTAACTATTAAGAGATGAATCTGATAGGCATGATTCCTTCGACCAAATATAGTCTTTGACATGATCAACTTTGTAATTACATGACACTATGAGAGGAACACATTCCAAACCCGAGTTTGATGCGAGAGATTTGCATGAAGATGAATAAACTGAAAAATATTCCTAAATCTGATCAGAAGTAAAATATTGAAAATTTCAAAGATCGTACCCAAAATACCAAACATTTTTCAAAACTAAATTTTCATCAAGTGAAACCATGAAGATAGAAAGGTTGTGTGGGAGAAACTAGATCTAGATTAGTTCAAGCGGATTACCAGAGTCACAAGATCTTGACATAACCACTAATGGACGTTGAAGTGGCTTGACTCCCTGGTAGGTCCCAGAATTTCTAGAATTGTAAAATCGCATTTTGAATATTATACCATATCATGAATGGTGTGAGGATAGTTACTACCACTAGTTTCAATAATACCACTACTCACTGGATGGCATCCATCTTGTCACTATTTTGACTAGATTCTTCAACTTCAATAACCCGATTACTCAAGTTGAAAGGTTCTTTTGATCACAAATTTAAAGATAAATGAATTGAGAAATTTTCATGAGAAAACTGATTTGAAGAGTTGTCTTCATGTAAGTGAAGAGATGATGACGGCTGGGAAGAGTACTCAAATATTTGATTGTTTTCATTTGAATCATGGATAATCTAACCAACTTGTGCCAATTGAGAGGTTAACTCATCAGTTGATTGACTTGAAGAACATGGAGTACCCCCAATTCAAATAGATGTGTCACAGACGGTAGAGCACAAGGGATAGTGAGATGGAGAGGAAGTTTTGATAAGAACATTTTCTTTAAATTAATTAGATTATGGATCTAAAGTAAAGTTTTCATGAGAAACCAAAAGATCAGATGATGCACCTGGGAATTCATGATCGCATACATCAATAAAGTCATTATCATTATAATGGTTGTCATATGCAGCTTTGCATTAATGGAAAGAATTAATTACATTTGATTCACTACCGAGATTAGAAAATTGAAAATCATCCAAGAATGGAAGCACATCATCTTCACATGGAGGATTATTTAAAATACAAGAGAGATTGAAAGCATCTTCACCTTCCTATTACTTTGCATATCTAAAGAGACTTCATTGTATCTAATCACAATTTCAACCAGCAACGTGAAAATCAAAAGAGTGTGAAAGACTAGCTAGTGGAGCAGATTGATGGGGCAGATCATTGTATAAAGAGTCATGGAATGTATATGATAGAGGATCACGTAAATTTAGATCAGATTGGAGGCTAGAGCTATGAATGATAACATCATGTTGTGAAATGGAGAAGTTAGTCTTCCCCATGGGCTTCGTGAGCCATTATGGAATTTCCTCCATTGATCTGAGTCATGAGAAATGGAATAAGAATGAGAAGGTGGATTAAGAATTTGATTTCCGGATTTACCAACTTTGAAATCACTGTAAGGAGGCACCCACATCAGGACTAGAAAAGGAGGAGGAAAATGAACAAAAGGAATAATAGGATGCTCCTCTGAAATTAGAGGTGTCTCATGACTCACAAGAGGATGTGACGGTAATTACAACCAAGAACTGAGGAAAGATATGCCTAATATCCTATGGAATAGTCCACAAGGATGGAAAAAAAATAACAATCATTACATCACATTCTCAATAAGCTAAGTAATAAAATAATCGAAATAGTTGAAATATCCTAGCCCATGTGAAAGGAAACATGAAATACAAACATCCCCAAAATAGTATTACAAACATTCATAATCCATGCACGAAGAATGTGTTAGCCTTGAAGGCTTATGTTATTAAGTAAAATTTCCAAGACACATGTATACAATGAACATCACTAGCTCCAATAGTGGAGCGTTGGAGCCACTCCGTGCTCCTCAAAATAATCGATTTGTCTTTCTAATGCCTTACAGGAGGAGCCAAGGTGAGTACTCCTTTGCTCATAAAATGAGGAAGTGTATATAAACATGGGTGACTCTTTGACTACCCTCATGATTTTTTGACTTCCTATGACTTTTCAACTTACGTGTCCTTTGGAATTTCACTTTACAATACATTTTGTATACAATATACATGATCCACAAATAGTGAGGTGGCATACAACCACTCATGACATGACATGACACTGATGACATGGGTTACTTAATTATGTGGCAATGTCAAGCCACTATTGTTGCTAAATGTTGGATGTCCTCTTGAAGATGCTTTTCTTTCCACCTCTACATGGCTTGGTGATGAGGAATCTTCAATGATCCCAAATCTTGAATAGTGTCCCTTTTCTTTCTCTTGATTGATCAATTTGTAAGTTTAGTTACCAATTAGTCTTTAAGAATGCTTCCCTCCTTCTTCTCCTTCTTCATCATCTTGTAATTACATGATAGGATACTTGTTCCTGCAATTCACTCATGACGAGATGACATCAATCCAAAAACCCCCTAGTCTAAGAATGGCTAAGTGTGGGATCAATGAGATTGGTGTGAATAGTGATGAACTTCGACTATGATCACACACTTAGAATATTTGAAAACACAACAACATAGATCATCTGAACGCATGATCAAAACATTTCCCTTTATGCGACATCTTTATGCGAAGTTACAAGCAGTGCAACACCAAATATGTACTTTACGGCGATCGTGAAGACACTTGTGCATCAGTGCTCAAAACTTTTGAAATGAGTGCGATGGGAACTTACAAGGTTAGAACAACGCATTTGCACAAAGATGACCCCTTAGAACCACCATAACAAGCTTATATACAGGATACGACAATCAACATGCTAAAATACGACACTTTTCCCATCTTGTAAAGGGGAACACAAGACTTAAAGGAAACAAATGAAATGAGTTTCAAAGTTTGTGACAATGACCAAAAAGATCAAGGAAGGCTCTAAAATTGGGTATAGGCAAAAATTTTGGATAGTTTTGTAGCAACTACAACAAACATGTTCTTCATTTCATTTTCAAAAGAATAATTTTGAATTTTTAAAAGTTGAATTTTTGCCTCCAAAATGTGAAGTCAACCCTCCAATAAGTACAGATCGGACTACCCCTATAGGCACACCACTTGGTCCATCCAATCACTATATATATTCCCATTTGACCTCATCAACTCGCAAGCACTTTTGGATCACTTATTCTTTTGTTCATCCATGGTAAGATGAATTCTAGGAAACTAATTTGGATCCCCTCTTATCTTATGTACATGTGGGATATTTTCTAAAGGGAACAGACTAAATTTATGGTTTGATTGATTATTTGAGGTAGAAGGTCGAATCCCTGAGAAAGAAGACCTTATTATTTGAGGCAAAAGACCAAATTTTGAGGCAAGCAGAAGGTTGAATTTTGAGCAGACCAAGTAGAATTGTTTGGGAAAAATATTGACTTGTTTTGAGGGCATTTTGAACAGGTGTGATCAGGGCTATGATACTATGCAGTTTGACTTTATGTTTGACTTTAAGAATTAGATGTATCCCTATTGAACTAAATAATTTCTCTACGGAAAAGGTTGTTGGTTTTACCCCCATGTGGGTTTTCCCAAGGTAAAATTTTTGTGTCTCTTGTTTGGTTGTCTCTTATGATCCTACTAGAATTTTGTTTCTATTGCTGATATATTTTGTGTAATTTCTTTATAATGAATGTGAATGCAAGAAATATTAATATAATAAATCATAAGAAGTAATTACTAGATTAGGAGATCTTTGAAAAAAATCAACACTTGGAATATACATATATTGTCAACATTTGTCATGTCATTTGTGTAAATTGAACTTGGGTGGGGAGGATTCCATTCCTAATGTAGGTTTTGACCCCATACAGAAATTACCTGCATACGAATTCTAAAACACAGAAAAATAAACCATGTGAGAGCATAACACATAAAACACATATACACAGAGATTTTCCCACTCGATCCCAAAACCAGGACTACCAGCTTGATTTTTCATTATGTTCCTTTCAATGTTATAACACATATTTATACATGTCGAAGCATCCAATAACATGGACTGAAAACCATTGCATCCAATACCATGGACCAAAATCCATCGCGTCCAATACCATGGACCGAAAAACCATCGCATCCAAAAAACATTTGCAAAAATCATGCACAAAACCATAGGTGGGTCCGCCCAACCTAACATAGGGTCCAAAATCAAAATTTTCCAGGGCGCTTCCCTGGACCCCATAAAGTGGGGTTATGGGCACCCCTCGAACCCCCTATTAACTACGTGGAAAGAATATAACACAACCCAACACCTACCTCCCAACCACCCAGAATAACCTCAATTGGTGGAAATGAAATCTATCTACTTGGTCTTTAAGGATTACTTTTTTGTCTAATCTACCTACATGACACTAAGAGTTTATATAATAGAATTTGAGAATATGCTCATTTATGGGAAAAGGGAGCTTTTCTCAACCAACATGATTGAGGCAGAAAGAGTTCAAGCTAGAATCATCTTTAATCCTATGAGGGCCCAACCATAAACAATTCAATTTCTCATGTTTTCCAAGTTTTTCATCCCTTATTTTCTACATGAGAACCAAATCCTTGTTTTTCAACTTTCTTGGGCCATCATTTTTATTGAATGTTTCCTTCCCTTTCTCATATATTTGTATAAGGTGGTCAAATTTCTCCTGATTCTTATCAAGTTCAGTTAACTTCTTTATTCTATCTTGTAGCACCTCCTCATTTGAAGTGAAATGCTGCAAAAGTTAATATACTAGGATCTTCAAATGAATGGGAAATGTGATTGTTATCCTATATACCAATCCAAATGGGATATTCCATGTGGCTTGTTTACTTGTGATTTTATCAACCTATAGAGCAAACCTTGACAGACTTATATCCCAACTTATTTTATTTTCCCCCACAATCTCCTGAATGATCATCATAAGGTTTTGATTGCTTGACTCTGTTATACCATTACCTAGTGGGTAATAGTGTAAAGCATGGGATAGGAAAATGTCGTATTTGAAACAAAAATTATATAATTATGCAAAAGTAAAAGCTTTGGCATTTTCTATGGTAATTTTGGATGGTATATTGAATCTAGTGATAATCTTCTCATTAAGGAAATAAATGAGTACTCTATCAGTGGCCCTCTTGTTGGGAATGTTTTCTACCCATTCCGTGAAGTGATCTATAACAATAATAGTTCATCTAAAACCATTTTTTGGAATTTTCTTTTAACTCGCCAAAAGTATCAAGGCCCCATTCTCGAAATGGTGTCTCAACCATCACAAGATACAAAAGAAAAGCGACTAAGTGTTTCCTTCCTAAAAACAATGGACAAGGCTTCCATTCTTTAACAAATGTATACATATTGGAGAACATGGTAGGTGAATAATATCCAATCCTCGTGAATTTAGACGTTGTAGTTTTAGTTGAATAATGTCCTCCAAAAAATCCATCTTGCAACAATGACATGAACCTTTGAGACTCAACATCATCATCACACCCTAGGACAAACCCATGTGGATCTCTCTAACCCAATCCTCCCTAAGTCATACAATATTGAGATACTTTAAGTCACAAAACTCTTCTTTCATGATTTGCTAAACCTTTTGGAGATTTAATATTTTTAAGGTAATGCAAAATATGTGAATACTAGTGACGTTCCTCCAGATCATCCAAAATTGCATAAACCATGTTATTATTACCTTCTTGCAAACCCAAGACTCTTTCATTCCCCTTGGTTAGAATCTTGTCCAACTGATCCAGGAGGATCTCCACACAGGAAGAATCTTACTTTGTGCACCATGAATAAATTTGATGATAGGTGACAAAGCTTGGAATAAGAGAGTAAATGGGATTAATAATTTTATGCCTTATTTCATTTAAAATTGTAAAGTAGATAATGTTGTAAGTGAGTGGAAAATGACTCACAAAATATTCACTTATTTTCCATTTGAGAAATTAGTTTTGCGTGAGAATTCACCTCACAGCTAATTTGTTATTTCTCAATGAGAAGTTGAGGTCTCTTGGCATGGTTGAGATCCTTGAAGTTTGGATTTTACCATTTTTTTCCTTGAGTAAGTTTTAGATCCTAGACATATCAATCTTGTTTTTTCTTAAATGCCTTAAGATCCTATTATTGTGGATATAGGGAGTTGTGTCTTTTTTTTGGGGAAAAACTATATAAATTCCTTATGTGAGATTTTTTTGGGGGGGAGAACCTTTTGGAGAAGTTTTGTGGGAGCTTTTGAAGGAGTTTTGTAAGTGCTTGAAGCCTTGTATTGAGAGAAAATGTAGCCCTTCTTGTGATGAGGAAATGTCTTTTATGTGAGTGCCTTTGGCCCTTTTGTGAGAAGGAAGCTCTTTAAGGAGCATAATACACATATGGTGTGAGATGTTTCAGCCCATTGTAAGAAGGATAATGCCTCAAAATTAATAAAGTGATTCATAATTCCAAATGAATCTGGAGACATATCCCCTTCCCTAGGGTGAACTTCGTTATCATATCAGTGTTATGATTATTCATGGTTGTTTCTGTTGCTTGTTTCTTTGATATTTGGATTCTTTGAATAATGTTGATGTGATGGTAAACCATTATTTAGAGAATGTGTCACACATGTCCACATGCAAAATTATATCAGTAAAACATCCTGAAATGAGTATTTTTGTTTAAATAAGTGTTAGCAAAAATTTCTCAGATCACCAACCCTTAATCCTTCACTAATTTTGTTGACCTAATATATATTCCTTAATCCAAGATGCATGTTTCCCTCAAATTCCTATACAATTATGCTACGTCAATATTCCTTGCATTATAGCACATGAAAAATAAGCCATAATTCTTAAGTACCCTGCATAGCTTTTGAAATTATTAAACATTGAATTAAAGCATAGGTCTAATTTTCCATTATAGAATACTTTAGTTCAAAATCCCTAAATTATTTATTCATAAAATTCTATCGTTGCTCCATTTTTTCCTTATTCTTTTGGAGCACTTCACATACAACAGTGTCCTCGAATGCGAATGAAAATATTTGGAATTCTCAATTATAATTTCAGCTCATTAATATTGGGGCTAAATTTATAGCTTGTTTGATTTTATTAAAGGCCTCCTTAGTCTCATGATTCCATTTGAAAATTGATTCTTTATTCAACATATTTGAGATAGGATTAGTGATTTCTACTGAGTTGGGTATGAGTCTACTAAAGAAATTGATTTTTCCAAAAAAAAATCAAAATTCTTGGATATAGGCAATGGAAAACTTTGTATGCCTTGTGACTGATGATGGGTCAATTTTTATTCCATCCTTTGCGATGATGTGACCTAAAAGTTTCCCTTAATAACAACAAACACAAATCTCTTCAAATTTAATGAAATCCTATATTTTCTACCCTTGTCAAATACCTACACTAGGAGTAAATGGTTAAAATCATCTAGGTAAACTTTCATGATTTCACTAATTAAGCCTTTAAATGAAAAACCCATGGTTGTTTGGAAAGTGGACCTAATATTAAACAACCCAAAAGGCATCCTTGAGTACTCAAAGGTTCCCTATAGTGTAGTGAAAGAGGTCTTGTGTTTATCTTGATCCTTGACCAAGATTTGTTTTTACGCTGAAAATCCATCTAGCTTGGACAACATACCTGAACGCATAACTCCTTGTAACAAGTTTTGCACGTTGGAAAATAAAGAGTTGTCCTTATGAGATAACTAATTCAAGTTTATAATGTGTACAAATAACCTTGTATCATTGTTTTCCTTTCCCATTACAACCGATTTTTCCAACCAAGCTGAATGTCTAGTTGGTGCAATGGTCTTTACATTTAGCATATTTTGAATTTTTTTTTTATAAGGCAGGCTAATCTAGGGTTGACGTTTTTAAAAGTTTTTGTCTAAATTTCTTGTCACATTCCTTGAGAGGAATGGTGTGTTAACTACTATCCCCTTTAAATACATCTACGCCATGATATGTACATGAAAATATCTCTCTATACTTTCTCAATAAGTTTTCTATGATTTTCTTCTCCCTTGTTGAAATGTTCTCTCCTACTTCGATGAGTTTAGGACTTTCTTCTGAGTCAATATTTATTTCAATGCAATCCCCAGGTTTTCTCACATATTTCTTTTTCTTATACATATCATGTCTATCAAAGATTCTTTCTAATGGAACAAGGCCCTTTGGAAAGTTATTATCTTGAAGTTCTTCAATCTGCCCCATTTAAATATCTTCATTATTCTCATCTCTTTAATCAACTTTATAGTTGGAATTTTTTTGTAATTTTTTCATGAATCTATTGATTTAAGCATCATCATGTAACACTTTCCAACATTTGAGATTGTCAAGGAAAAAAGGTCTAAAAACAATTTCCATTTTGAATTCACATAAGAAAGGTTATCATTTGGTTGAAGAGTGGAATAAGCTACAACTAAGGAATGAATATGGGCATTTTGATCTCTTGGGACAACACTAATTTTAATGATGTAAAATAAATCAATTGTGTGTGAAACATCATGATATCATTTTGATATATTTTTAATTCCCAAAAATTCCTTCTTTGCTTGTTTAACCACAAGGTTGAAAACACCAACTACCACCACCACTATAATTCCCATGTCGCTTGCCACCTTAAGGTCAAGCAGCAGAGTTTCATATTCAATGGTGTTGTTGGTGGTGTCAAATTCATATAAGAAAAACTAGTGATATCCCCTTGTGGAAATGTGAAAAAAATACTAGCACCAACACTTGATCTAAATTGTGCTCTATCAAAATGTGTCTTTCAAACATTTTCTCTTCTAAATTCTCTAGTTTCTTTCATTCACTTCAAGGGTCAATCAATGCATAAGGATAAATTAATTACCAAATCCATCTTCATCTATACACACACTTGGTTCATTGTTTCTTTGGGGTTTTCTATGTTATATATCCTACAAGGTTCTCTACACAATGTGACAAAGGTGCTCTTACATGTCAAAGCAATAGTGTAATATAACTTTAGTTGAATATTACCACCCAAATTGATGTTGAAAATAATACTGAGAGGGGGGGTGAATCATTATTATCTAGTCCTTTTAACAATTCTTCCTTATTTATACTTTGAATTATTTTTGCATATCAGTACCATAAAACAATGAGCATGAACAAGAAAAACAGACAGTCACATCAAAGAAAACCAGATATAAGGTGGAAACCCAATGTGGGTGAAAACCACCTGCTGCAATATGTCTCTATCTTCGTTCAAATTAGAAACTCCTTTTACAATGATCTTGTACTGGTGCAGTCCTTTACCAGTACGCAGGCTGCAACCTGCAGAGAGCTACAACTCTCTCTCGTTTTCCAGTCTCTCCTGGAAGGGAGCTACAACCCCCTACTTCTTTTCAAGGACCACATTTCATAAATTTTCAAACTGGATCCATATGCATCAAACGATCATCAAGTACATGTGAATTACACGATCAATTGTAGTAACCAGATCAGCAATAACATAATTAAACCCGGAACACTTTTTCAACAAAAAAATTCAGTCAACAGAAGATCTTAAGACAGATACGCAGTTTTCCTTTCACTGTCCTGCATCACTACGCACTTCACGCTCTGCTTCTTTGCGTATACCCGCAGAGTGCCATTTGCTGCACTGCGTGACCATGCACTGCTTCTTCTACTACGCTGCGTATAGTACGCACCCAAAAGCACTACCGCGCCGCGTACTGCCATAGTAGGCACGCACCCAAAAGGACTGTCGCGCCGCATACTACCACAGCAGGCACGCACCTGAACCACTGCTGCTCTGCGTACCCACGCAGTTCTCCTGTTTCTGCTTTGCGTACCCACGCAATCACCCTTCTTCTGCTCTGCATACCTGCGCAGCTCGCCTTCTTCTGTTTTGAGTACCCACGCAGAGGCACTGTTAAACGCCTGTGTACCTCAAATTAGGGCCGAATTTTCAGATCACCAGTGTGCTACAGTTAGACGGATGCCCAGATCTTCGAGAGATCACCCTTCACAGATTCTCTTTCCCCTTCACTTTCATATAGATCAAGCTTTTTGAAACAATAACCCAATATTTCAGATCTTAAGATATTCAACCCAAAAGCATACCTAAGCCAAATGATCTCCTTTGCTTTATATAGGCAAGCTCTTCCTCAAATCATGGATCATGTGGCTCAATAATAATAATAAAATAAAACAATACCATGGGCCAAAACCATAACAAACCAATACGTTGGCTAAAGACCATGAGAAAACCCCACGGGTGGGCGCTTAACTGCCTTGGAATGTGTGCACTGGGGTACGCACCCCATGAATGGGTGACCCGCGTATTTGGACGCGGTCCCTGCACGGTATGGCTGCGGGTACGCAGCTCCTGAACTGTTCTCCTGCGACTTCTTTATTTTTCATCAAATGAGAGCCATGCCATGGGTGTTGCCATCAAGTACAACATCTGCAACATAT
>APFE030180366.1:8421-59267 GCA_000404065.3 Pinus taeda | reverse complement strand
ATTTACATTGAAATTTTTATTTGAGAATTGCAAACACAATCATAATCATTCTTTGATTCATTTACATTATGTGCAAAATAATCGTCATCTTCAAAGTTCATATGTTCAAATTCAACAGAATCTCCAATTGTTTCCTTAGTTGGTATGGGTTTTGGATATGTATTTTCTTCAAGTGAATCCTAACAGTTTTTACGCCATGGTAAGGTTTCATGCTCAATAACATTATTAGGCATTATTAGGCTTGAAAGGCACCGAGAGTCTTTGATTTTAATTTTGACTTTGATTATTATTATTTGAAGTACCTCTATTTCTTGAATCCATCCACCATTTCCCCTAGGTGGATTTTGTTGATATTGATTATGTTTTGAATGGCTATGTTTTGTTGAGTAAAACAAGTTTCCATACATTTGATTGCTACAGTTAATGCAATGATACGATCAAGAATGGGATCAATGGTGTTAATGGTTCTAATCTTGGTTTCAACTTTGGAAGTGGATGTTATTAAAGAATCTAAAGAGTCTTTTTTTCAAAAAGCAAAAAACACACACACTTTCATCCAAATGAAGAGCAGGTAGATTTACATGGATTTTTGTCATCACTTTCTCATTTTGTTCTCAATCTGACCCACGAAAAAATACTATTTGACATTTATCCTTCCTATGTCATACATATTTTCTTCGATTATTCTTAGATCCGTGCACTATTTCAAAGATATCTTTATCTAGTATGTCAAAATCATGTCTAATGAAAAATATCTTGTAAACCAAACCGAAAACCAAAACCAAAAAACCAGATTCTAAAAATGCCAATATCAGTCATCATATTTTGATGTCCCCAGAATGCTAGAGAGAGACATCTTCATATACCATTGATTTAATCTTTCTAGGAACGTTATTGCTTGTCTTTTAACATCCCATTTGCAACTTAATTATGCTCTCTATAGATATGTGAAAAAATAATCCTATTGAAACTCTTCATCAATTCTCTTATTCTATCCATCCAATTTGTGAGAGATGACGCCTTGAAACTTTGACTTATCTGTGCCCATTAATTTATCACTTTGGAGTCCCCAAATATATTGATCTCTTCTATTGCAAGAAAATTAGCTCAAAACAATAGTCCCCATAGTTCCAAAATCTCCACTTTATTGTTAGTTCCTTCGCCATTGAACCAGCTAAATAGATAATAACTCTTGGGATTCATTATAATATATGCCCCATGGCCACATACTATAAAGGATGAAGCTCCATCGAAAAAACCCATTGGATACCTTTCACATGTCTCCTTTATTTGACACTCTCTACTACGTCCTTTTTCCATCTTTGGCCCAATCTCCATATAGTATGTTGTAATGTTAAGACAAATGCTTATAATATCTAGCACAACATGATCAAAATTCAATATGTTTATTTCCCTCCATATACCCCACAGGATATAGAAGGGTAGTACTCGAAAACGTTTTTAATCTAGAAACCAATGTGATAGAAAATCCACCAGAAATAATTGATCCCAAGAAGCACGTAACTTGAGAATTTGCATAATCATGATCCATATTGACACTGCAAATGGACATTTGAGAAAGAGATTAACCACATTTTCTGGCATTGCTCTACAAAATGGGCATCTCCGCAATCCCTGAAACCCTCTCTTCAATAGATTTTCCCAAGTTAAAATTTGATTGTGCATAGTTAGCCAAGAAAAACACTTTAATTTGAGTGGAATCATCCATTTCCATATCTTTTGAAACCATAATTCATTTTCCCTCCTATCTCTACCCTATGAGATGTGAGAATATATTTCTTCAACAGAAATCTTATCTTTATAAACCCAACCATACCATGACAAGGGATCCCCATTATGTGATAAATAAATACTTGCTAAACTTAATTGCAAGATGTACATATCTCATTCTGCAACTAGAGATCCACTAAGACCAATCTCTCGTGAATCTAACCAAGAATTTGACGTCAAATTTGAGAGGTGATTGACATGTATATCCTTCAGGAAAATAAATCAAAAGAAACGTTAAAAACCTAATGAGAGTAACATATAGGGAATGATTATCTTCCATACCTTTTATAGAAGCCAATCCTATCTCCACCATCAAGCCCTTTACAACCTTCCATCTTAAAATTCCCAGTAGCTGATGCTTAATCTTCATCATACTCCTCCACATGAAAGATGCAACCTTCCTTTCATTGGATTCCTCTCTAATCTAGGTAATAAGTTGTTTATTTTTAAGATATTTCAATTTTATGATCTGCTACCAAATGTTGAGAATTCAATAGGGCAGTAAGTATGTTAATTCTCTTTAACTTGAGAATTGTGTGTGTTATCTTTTTCCTTATTAACTTTGTTCCTTATTATTATAGCGTGAGATACATCAAACAGTGACCAAAATAATAAGAACAGTGACACATTATATAGGTTCCAATCCAAGGCCAAAACTCCTCCTATTGAGGGGAAAACCCTTAAATCTCTTCTCTTCTTATAGATCTTTTAATTGACGAATACCATGACCTAGTGACTTAGACAAATACCCTCCAATATCCATATCAACTCGGCCTCCTACTACAACTTCAACCCCCCACTGTAGATCCAAAATTATGTCTTCGAGCAACTGTTATTGCTCCTCTTAGAGACATTGATCTCCCTCGCATTGCCTTCTCTTCCATTCTCTTGCCTTTCATTGAGACTTAGGGCTTATGAGAGGCCCTAAGTGACCTTCGCTTTCCTTTCCTTCTCTCTTTCCTTCAAGATGGAACTAAATATAGTCCCAGTGCAAAAAGACCTAACTTCGACTTTCACAAGAGAGAAATAACTAGCCCAAGCACTTGGACTTCTTCAAATTCCTCTTCGTACCTTCTTCTTCGACCTTTATCCTTCCTCTTCTTCACATAGAATGAGAAGAGTGAGTGTGCCTAATGGAGGATGAGTTCCTCTCGATATATAGGATCTTCCAAGGGTGGACGTGGCTCTTCATGTAGGTCGACTTGACAACACCTTAGGCTGACTTGATCTTGGAGGTATTTCGACACTTTAAAGAAAAATCATTTTTTATTTCCAATATACAATGTGCCCATAGAGTCTTCAATATATTACAATTACTCTTTAACCTATAAAAAATAGTAGAAGCACTTAATGGGTGCTTGACCTATGAAATAAAAGAACTTGAGCATGAAACACATGCTCCAATAATAATTTATTTTCATTTAATTATATACAAGAGCACATTCCATACTTATGAAAACCGAACATAGTTACACATTTTTCAACACTTCCTCTTAAATAGGGAGGTATCCATAAGAGGTACATGGTCATTCTCAATCTGAAGAGATCTCATAAAAAGATTCGGATTGGTAACTCATATGTCTAGCATCATATCAACCAGCATTGTTACATAGCAAGGCCTTGATTAACAACTCTATCCACATGATTAGAGCACAATGCTGGAGAGACCAATGATTCATAGACACCATAATCATTGTCTTTCAAGGTACATACTCCACCCAGGTGTTCATGGAGTATGACCTTCCTTTGGACTATTCTTATCTTGGATATCTAGTCCTCAAAGAATATCGGTCCACGAATACTCTCATCTTGAATTCCCTAACACATTCTCAAAGAGTATTAAATGTCAAATGGTTACCCAATCCTCCATTATTTCTTCCCAAGTGAAGAAAATAATGTAGTGTCTATCTCTCCCTCTCAATTAGGGAGGATACATCGACCAAACCAAGCTTGTCCCATAAATATACGAGATTCTTGTTTGGAAGTGACTTTATCTATATATCAGCTACGTTCTCATCAGTGGAGATGTAGTGTAGCTATAGCTCACCATTTTGTACTAGCTCTCAGATATAGTGATACTTGTTATTTATGTGCTTTGTCTTTCCATTAAACATTGGATCTTCATACAAATGTATAAAACTAGTGTTATCACAAAGTATCAATGTATGGTTCATTGGTCCTTCAAACAGATCGGATAGCAATTCCTCAACCATATTGCTTCTCTGATTACTTCATAGGATGCAACATATTTAGCTTCAGCACTACTAAAAGAAATTGAGCCTTGTTTTCTGCTCATCCATGTGACCATGGAGGATCCCAAACTAAAACATCCTCCCGTAGTGCTCCTT
This sequence comes from Pinus taeda, assembly GCA_000404065.3. Classification (NCBI taxonomy): domain Eukaryota; kingdom Viridiplantae; phylum Streptophyta; class Pinopsida; order Pinales; family Pinaceae; genus Pinus; species Pinus taeda. The sequence continues at coordinate 55,128 of APFE030180366.1, read as the reverse complement.
CCATCTTGCTCACTGCCTCCCCAATCGTAATCTGTATATCCAATTAATTAGACAACATTCCTTCTATCATACTTTAGACAATAGTGGGTGGTTCCTTGAAGATATCCCATAATATTTTTTTTTGTTACCCAATGATCATGCTTCAAATTCACTTGGAATTGACTAAGAACATTTACTGCAAAGCATATGTCTAGTTGAGTATTGACTATTGAAATTTCTAAGTATTACCAGTTAGAAATTTTATTTGTATTCTCTGGTTAATTTCTCCTACTTGTTAATTACGAACAAGTTATTTAAACATATAAATACTGAAATAAACACAACACAGTCTCAACCATCTACAGATCAATAGCTAAAATAAATAGAAAACACAAAAGTGACACCGTTATTTTTTGGACAACTCATCCGCGGAAAAAAACCAACTTGGGAAAACCGGTGCAACAATTCTAAGGCTTTATTTTACTATGCAGTCTATCCTTGAGTACAACTAGGTGCCAAACTGGCTCACCTAATAGAGAAAATGATTCGACAGTAGTACCTTTTTATTCGGAAGCAGATATTCAAAAAATCTACCCCACAAAACCTTCTCCAGCAACCTTTGAAGCTCAGCGTCAGCCCAGAACCCTTTGCATTAGCCCTCTAAGGAGCTACGCAGCCTCTATGGCCCTCTATGTCACTCCTGTTTCCCTTTACGTGGACGACGCAGGCCCTTCTGGCCTCTGAGTTGTCCCTTCTAGCTCTATGTGGCTCCCTCTAGCTCAACATTTGCCTCTCTCTGCTTTTGCGTTGGTCTCTTGGCACTATCTCTTATTCTCTGTCCAGTACTCACCACCCCTCACTGGAAACTGATCATTGATTTGACTTTTCTTAGCAAACCCTGCTCTAGAAAATCGAATGACTAATCACTCTGGTGTATTCTCCAACTAACCCTCAAGCCTCCTCTCATACTTTTCATGTTGGTCCTTTAACAACCAATATTACATCTCTAATCAACGGCTAAGATTATATTTGTCTTGATCCATGTCATTTAGCGCCTTCTAACCCATTTTTCTATTAATACCCATTAATATTTTATTTTTCCTAAGTTTAGACTTAGGAGCTCCATTAAAAATATTAATTATTTTAATATCTCCTAAACCGAGTAGAATCTGCCCAAACCATTTATGGGTCTCAAACATCTCATGTGTTTTAGACTCTCCACCAATTTTCATGGCTATATCACATCCAATGCTACCCCAAATCAACATTCCCTCTTAGCGAGGATTGTGTTGTAGTAATACTCCACTCTGAGCATCACCCCGATTATACGGCATCAGTACCTGTGATGATGCTAGGCCTCCCCACCAAACATCCTCTGCATAGTTGCATCTTGTATTTCTGCCCATGGCCCTACCACTGCCACTGTTGCATCTGTACGGCAGCTCCCTCTGCATCCGTGTTGCAGCTGGTCCTTTCTCCCAACATTGCATCTGCACTGCTACCCCCTCTCATCATGTTACATCATGCTACTACTAATTGCTACTGCACAGCAACTCAGTTACTGAGAAATAAGTAATTGATCCACCCAACTACTAACATCCTTGTCAGGCTAGAAACACTCCTGATGTTGAAGCTCTCTCTGTCATTATCTCGTGCTCCCTCTATTGCCTCTATGCTGCTGCAACAATTCCTTGCCTCTCGCACCACTACAAACCTCTCTGTGCCATCTTGTACTGCTGCAACCTCCTCTGTACCTCTCGCACTGTTGCAACCCTCTATGTGCTGCCTAGGACTACTTCATTGTAGCACTCTTTGTCACTTCATCTGCATCTATTTCTACTGACATCCACCATCCTGCTACTTCTCACTTATGGGCTCTCGTAGCAAGGTATGATCCAAGAGTTTGGTACCTCAAGGATCATGCCCCTCATCGTTTGTAGTCTTCCTGACTATAGCTCGATGTTTCCCCACCTCTTCTATAGAGGTACATGAGCACTCATGACACAATCGACATCCTCCTCTACCTCCTTTTCCACCTTTGTTGGTGTTTCCTTGGAGTCAGACGCCTCTCCCTTAGTCTTCTTCCTCAAACACCAGTTCGCATAATGACCCAGTTCCCCACAGTTGAAGCACTTAACCTTAGAGAGGTCCTTTTTCTTCCTCTTCTCCTGCTTCCCTCCAGATGCCAAAGCTACATCCTCTTCCTCTTCATTCTTGATCCAGACTCCTTTGCTGCTACTTCCCATCTTGCTTGGTCGTCTAATCTCTTCTTGGCGAAGAGCCGCCCACAATTCTTCCCAATCTAGAAGATTCGCCCTGCCCAGTATGCTCTGGACAAATGTCCCCCACTCTTTAGAGACTACGTTTAGTTAGGTCCTCACCATCAACCCCTGATCCAGTGTGGCCCCTATGGAATTCAGTTGGTCCCGGATCTCCTTCAACCTACTGAGGAAGTGATCTATTTTCTCCCCGTTCTACATTTGGTATAACCGTAGCTAATTCTCAAGTAACATATTCCTCTTCACGGAATTGTGTTGGTACAACGTCTTCAATATGTCCCACATTTCCTTTGTCCTCTCCTTCTCGGCAATATGTTGGACCACATGATCCTTGACCCCATCAAGGATGATGCACTTCTCCTTGGCCATTTCCTCCTCGTACTTCTCATTCTCAGCTGGGTCAACTGGGATAGCCATTGTTCTCAAGGCGAAGGGCTTGATATGATGTCTATCTAGAATGGACGAGATCTTGGCCTCCCAGACCACAAAGTTGGACGCCTCGTCCAGCCTATCTTGATCCCTCAGTCCATTCATGGCCATCTCTCTGCTCTTCCTTTTGAATCCTTTGAATCTCTACTTCCCTCTGGAAGTATTCTATTCAAATCCCTCTAAATTGCTACTTCCCGTCTGGAAGTTCTCTGCTAGACTCCCTCTGAGTCTTAATTTCTCTCCTGGAAATCCACCTGCCAACTGTCGGGTCACACCTCTCTGATCTCCTATGCACCTACAACACTGATCTAGATTCCTTGGCTGGAAATCCGCCTTGGTAGCGACTCCCTCTTCCTTGGTTTTTCATGTTAGGTACTGTTCTGACTCGGCATCAAGATCACCCCACCATCTTCACTCCCCACAATCTGCCGACAACCTCTTATTCCCCAACACTAAAGGACTGAACGTCTAGGCTTTGCACAATCCTAGTGCTCGCTGAAATGCTCCTGTAGCTAACTACGTCAACCCTCTTAGTCTCTATGTGGCTCTACTTGAGCCTTTTCTACCCTCCTCAGCCTCTGCGCTGGCCTCTCTCTGGCCCAAACTGATGACGCACTCCCTCTGTGTCAACCCTTCTCCGCCGCTTTCTGCTAGGAATAACTTTTGTCACTTGGGATAGTTGTTTCTGCTACAAATTCTCTACTTCATATGGTGCCTTCAGCTTTCATGTGATCTACAACCACGCTCTGATACCATGTTGAAATTTCTAAGTATTACTCGTTAGAAATTTTATCTGTATTCTCTGGTTTATTTCTCCTACTTGTTAATTACGAACAATTTATTTAAACATATAAACATAATACAATCTCAACCATCTACAAGTCAACAGATGAAATAAATAGCAAGCACACAAGTGACACCGTTATTTTTGGACATCTCGTCCTCAAAAAAACCCAACTTGGGAAAAATGGTGCAACAATTCTGAAGGTTTATTTTATTATGCAGTCTATCCTTGAGTACAACTGGGTGCCAAACTGGCTCACCCAACAGATAAAATAATTCGGCAGTAGTACCTCTCTATTCGAAAGCAGATATTCGTAAAATATGCCCCATGAAACCCTGTCCAGCAACCTCTGAAGCTCAGCATTAGCCCACCTGGCTACAGTGTCAGCCCATAATCCTTTGTGTCATCCCTCTGAGGCACTGCACATCCTACATCCCTCTACGTCACTCCTACTACCCTCTGCATGGATGATGCAGGCCTTTCTGACCTCTGAGAAGTCCCTTCTGGCTTTGTGTGGTTCCCTCTAGCTCAACATCTGCCACTCCCTGCTTTTGTGCTGGTCTCTCGACACTATCTTTGCCTCTCTATCTAGTACTCATTGCCCCTCACTGCAAGCTGATCACTTATTCGACTTTTCTTAGCAAACCACGCTCTAGAAAATCGAATAACTGATCACTCTAGTGTATTCTCCAACTGACCCTTAAGCCTCCTCTTATACTTTTCCTATTGGCCCTTCAACGATGAAGATTACATCTCTAATCAATGGCTAAGATTATATTTGGCTTGATCCGTGTCATTTAGAACCTTCTAACCCAGTTTTATATTAATACCAATTAATATTTTATTTTCCTAAGTTTAGACTTAGGAACTCCATTAAAATTATTAATTATTTTAATATCTCCTAAACTGGATAGAATCTGACCAAACTATTTCTGGGTCTTCGATATCTCATGTGCTTTAGCCTCTCCACTAATTTTCATGCCTAGAGCACATTTTATGCTACCCAAAATTAAAATTAACCAAGTATATCAATGAGCCAATGAGTTTCCTATATTTGGAAGGATCCACAAGGCTAGATTCAGAACTCCCGAGTCTCTTCAAGTTTGTGATCATCGAAGTAGTCATAGGTTTGTAGTCCATAATTTCAAACATTTTCAATATTTCGATCACGTACTTTCCTTGGCCCAAATAAACTTCATTCGGTCTTTGCCAGGCTTCTAGTCCCAAATAGTAATGCATAAGCCCAAGATCCTTCATATCAAATTTTGATTCTATTTGATTCTTACATTCTTCAATTCGACCTTCTACACATGTCAAGAGAAGGTCATCTACATACAAAAGAATGATTATAGGGTCACCATCTACAACCTTAATATAAAGGTTTGAATCATCAAATCTTTTTTTGAATCTTATTCTTTGAAGGTGTGCATCCATTCTAGCATACCATGCTCTTGTTGCTTGCTTGAGGCCATATAATGCTTTCTTTAGTCTACAAACACATGCATTGCTATCTTTAACTTTGAATCCAAAGGGCTGCTCTATGTAGACTTCTTCATCTATTGTGACATTCAGAAACGAAGTCTTGACATCCATATGGTGGATGTTCCATCACATCAATGCTTCCAAAGAGACTAATGATTGAATCATTGTATATCTTGTTGTTGAGAGAGAATCCTCTAGTGGAAAATCTTGCTTTATACTTATATATACTTCCATCAGCTACATTTTTTATCTGATAGATCCACTTGGAAGTAACCACAGATTTGCCTTCGGACCTATGTACGATCTCCCAAACTCCATTCTTGATTATAAATTGATACTCTTCATTCATGGAATCCTTCCATTCTCAATTATTTATAGCCTCTTCAAAGGAGGATGGTTCTGCTTCTATGAGATTTTTCATCTGTGCAGCATATCCAGAATATCTCTTAGGTTTATTTATTTCTCTAAATGATCTTGTTTCTACTCCAAGACCTTCTACATCAAGTAGTGTAGATTTCAACCAATTAGGTCTTTTCCTTGTTTCAGGGATGACCATAGGTTGAACAGGTTCACAAGGACCTTCTTCTTCATGGTGTGATTCTTATTTTCCTTGGTCAACTTCCACCTCAAATATCAGAAGTTATTCATCATTAGAGTCTATGGAAAGTTCCTTTGATTTCTTGAATGCTATGCTCTCACCAAATATGACATCACGACTAACTTCTATGTGATGTCCATCTTCATGTAGATCCTATCATTTTTTGATGAGTTTCTATACCCAAAAAATGTTCCCTTTATGCCGAAAGGATCCAACTTCTTTCTTTTTTCCATTGGTATATGGATATATAGAGGACACCCAAAGGTTTGGAGATGATCTACAGATGGCTTCTTTGCATTGAACACTTCTTCTGGAGTTTTGTTATCTAGATATTTGTGGGGACTTCGATTCTGAATGTAGATAATTGTCTTCGTGGCTTCTCCCCTCAGAATATTAGGTAACATTGCTTTTACACTTTCTTCAATGGATATTCTTTCTTTCTGCAACTCCATTTTGTTCAGGATTATATGGGACTATCAGCTCCCTCTTAATCCCAAACTCCTTACAAAATGTTATAATCTCTTTGGATGTATATTCTCCTCCATAATCAAATATTAGTATCTTGATTCTTTTTTTGTAAGGTTCTCCACTTCAACTTTGAGTTCTTGAAATTTTGTAAATACTTTGTCCTTGGTTTTCATTAAGTAGACCTAGGTATTTCTTAAATGATCATATATAAATGTGACATAATATAGATGACCTCCAAGTGATTTAGGATTCATAGGACCACATACATCAGAGTGAATGAGATCCAAGATTTCTTTTTACTGTGAAGCATTGCTTCTAAATGGTTTATTAGTATTCTTACCCAATGCACATCCCTTACAGACACCTTAATGATCCTCCTTCATATTAGGAATTCCATCAGCAATGGAACTTCGAGTTGGAAGGATTTTGAAATGTAGATGACCAAATCTTCAATGCCAAAGTTCACATGGACTAATTTCAATGTGAACTAGGGCTTGGGCCATAGGAGATATCGGTCTGTAAAGTCTTCCTTCTCGAATGCCAATAAATTTAGCTTGATCTATACTTGATTCTTTTCCCCAAACAATGACCTTTCCATCAATAAAGGTTATTCTATCACCCTTATCTTCTAGTCTTGAAACAAAAAGTAAATTATTGTGCAAACCTGGAACAAATAGAATGTTGTTGAGGTGAATGTTGCTTTCATCTTCCAGTTTTATTGAGGTTGATCCAATACCTTTCACGGGATAGCTCTTGTTGTCTCCAAGTTCCACTGAGTGGATTTACCTTTTCATAAGATCTTCAATCAATTGGAATGACTAGTCATGTGCCTTGATGCACCATTGTCAATTGCCCAAATGTCTTCATCTTGAAATGTGCCAGAGAGAGTCAACAAGAAACCTTCATCCCTTTCTTTGATTGATACCTTATTTGTAGCAAATAAGAATTTTCATGCTTCCTTAATACCTTTCTTGAGATGGCTTGCAATATTCTTAATGAACTTATTCACTGTAGAGGAGATCTTCATGATGCCCTTAGATAACCTTTACTTTGATTCCATGTTGAGAATTCAATAGGGTAGTAAGTATCTTAATTCTCTTTAACTTGATAAAAACATTTGTTACCTTCTTCCTTATTATCTTTGTTCCTTATTATTACAAAGTGAGATACATCAAATAGCTACCAAAACAATAAGAACAGTGACACAGTATTTAGGCTGCAAGCCAGGGCCAAAACCCCTCCTCTTGAGGGGAAAACCCTTACATCTCTTCTCTTCTTATAGATCTTTCAATTGATGAATACCATGACCTAGTGACTTAGACAAATACCCTCCAATATCAATATCAACTTGGCCTCCTACTGCAATAACTTTGACCTCCCATTGTGGATCCAAAATTATGTCTTTGAGCAACTATTATTGCTCCTCTTAGAGACGTCGATCTCCCTCAAATAGCCTTCTCTTCTCTTCGTTTTCCTTTCCTTGAGACTTAGGGATAATGAGATGCCCTAAGTGACCTTTTATTTCCTTTCCTTCTCTCTTTCCTTCAAGATCGAACTAGAGATAGTCCCCGCGCAAAAACCCTAACTTCAACTTTCACAAGAGAGAGATAACTAGCCCAAGCACCTAGACTTCTTCGACTTTCTCTTCGTACCTTCTTCTTAGACCATTCTCCTTCCTCTTCTTAGAATAGAATTGGGTGAGTGAGTGTGTCAAATGGAGGATGAGTTTCTCTCTATACATAGGCTCCAAGGGTATATGTGGCTCTTCATGTAGGTTGACTTGACAGCTCCTCAGGCCGACTTGATCTTGAAGGTATTTCGACATTTTAAAGACAAAATAATTTTTTCTTTACAAGATACAATGTGCCCATAGGGTTTTCAATACATGAAAATGACTCTTTAACCTATAACAAACCCTAGAAGCACTAAATGGGTGCTTGACCTATGAAATAAAATAACTTGAGCATGAAACTCATGCTCCAATAATAATTTCTTTTCATTTTATTATTTACAAGAGTAAATTTCATACTTATGAAGATTGAACCTAGTCACACATTTTTCAACACCAAATACCATCTCCACTAAATTCTCTTCATAGTTTTTTAATAAGTAAATCCATGTTGAAGCTTTTTGAATCTTTGATGTCCCAACCACCCGCATCCACCTGACAGGGAATCACTTCTAATCGAACTAAACAAATTTTCTTCTCTTCACCTGTTCTAGCCCATAGGAACTTACCAATGATGGAGTTAATTCTATTGATTATCACTTTAGGAAAATTATAGATATACATCCAATAAATGGATATTCTTTGAATAACGAATTTAATCATAATAATTCATCCTCCCATCGAAAGCCATTTGTAAGACTAACATGTCATCTTTTTCTCAAATTTTTTAATTAACTAATCCCAGTCCTGGATCTTATATGTTTTTGGTTTCAGATAGGAACTGAGCTATCTAAAACCTCCTTTCAAAGGAATTAACTTCACCTAAAAAATCCTAGAAATCTCCTTCATCACGGCTTCCCCAAAGTTCCAAAAGCTCCACTTTATTGTTAGTTTCTTTGCCACTGAACCAGCTAAATAGATAATAACTCTTGGGCTTCATTATAATATACACCCACTAGCCACATACTATAAAGGATGAAGCTCCATCAAAAAAACCCATTGGATACCTTTCGCATATCTCCTTTATTTGACAATCTCTACTAGGTCGTTTTCCCATCTTTGGCCCAATCTCCATATAGTATGTTGAAATTTTAAGACAAATACTTATAATATCTGGCACAACATGATAAAAAATCAAGATGTTTCTTTCCCTCCATATACCCCACAGGATATAGAAGGGTAGTGCTAGAAAACATTTTTAATCTACAAACCAATGTGATAGAAAATCCACCAGAAATGATTGATCCCAAGAAGCATGTAACTTGAGAATTTGCATAATCATGATCCATATTGACACTGAAAATAGACATTTGAGAAATATATGAACCACATATTATGACGTTGCTTTGCAAAATGGGCATCTCCTCAGTCCCTGAAAACCTCTCTTTAATAGGTTTTCCCAAGTTAAAATTCGATTGTGCATAGTCAACCAAGAAAAACACTTTAATTTGAGTGGAATCATCCATTTCCATATCTTTTGAAACCATAATTCATTTTCCCTCCCATCTCTACCCTACGAGATGTGAAAATATATTTCTTCAACAGAAATCTTACCTTTATAAACCTGACCATCCCATGACAAGAGATCCCCATTATGTGATAAAGAAATACTTGCTAAACTTAATTGCAATATGTACATATCTGATTCTGCAACTAGAGATCCACTAAGACCAATCTCTCGTGAATCTAACCAAGAATTCGACATCAAATTTGAGAGGTTATTGACATGTATATCCTTCAAGAAAATAAATCAAAAGAAACGTAAAAACCTAATGAGAGTAACAGATAGGAAATGGTTATCTTCCATACCTTTTATAGAAGTCAATCCTATCTCCACCATCAAGCCCTTTCCAACCTTCCATCTTAAAATTCCCAATAGTCGATGCTTAATCTTCATCATACTCCTCCACATGAAAGATGCAACCTTTCTTTCATGGGATTCCTCTCTAATCTAGGTAATAAGTTGTTCATTTTTAAGATATTTCAATTTGATGATCTGCTACCAAATGTTGAGAATTCAATAGGGCAGTAAGTATGTTAATTCTCTTTAACTTGATAATTGTTGTGTTATCTTTTTCCTTATTAGCTTTGTTCCTTATTATTATAGTGTGAGATACATCAAACAGTGACCAAAATAATAAGAACAGTGACACATTATATAGGTTGCAATCCAAGGCCAAAACTCCTCCTCTTGAGGGGAAAACCCTTAAATCTCTTCTCTTCTTATAGATCTTTTAATTGGCGAATACCATGACCTAGTGACTTAGACAAATACCCTCCAATATCAATATCAACTCAGCCTCCTGCTGCAACTTCAACCTCCCACTATAGATCCGAAATTATGTCTTCGAGCAACTATTATTGCTCCTCTTAAAGACATTGATCTCCCTCTCATAGCCTTCTCTTCCATTCTCTTGCCTTTCCTTGAGACTTAGGGCTAATGAGATTCCCTAAGTGACCTTCGCTTGCCTTTCCTTCTCTCTTTCCTTTAAGATCGAACTAAATATAGTCCCAGCACAAAAACCCTAACTTCGACTTTCACAAGAGATAAATAACTAGCCCAAGCACTTCGACTTCTTCGAATTCCTCTTCATACCTTCTTCTTCGACCTTTATCCTTCCTCTTATTCACATAGAATGAGATGAGTAAGTGTGTCTAATGGAAGATGAATTACTCTCTATATATAGGCTCTTCCAAGGGTAGACATGGCTCTTCATGTAGGTTGACTTGACAACTCCTTAGGTCGACTTGATCTTGGAGGTATTTCGACACTTTAAAGAAAAAATCATTGTTTCTTTCCAATATACAATGTTCCCATAGGGTCTTAAATATATGAAAATGACTCTTTAACCTAGAAAAAACCCTAGAAGCACTCAATGGGTGCTTGGCCTATGAAATAAAAGAACTTGAGCATGAAACACATGCTCCAATAGTAATTTATTTTCATTTTATTATTTACAAGAGTACATTTCATACTTATGAAGACCGAACCTAGTTACACATTTTTCAACACTCCCTCTTAACTAGGGAGGTATCCATAAGAGGTACATGGTCATTTGAAATCTGAAGAGATCTCATAAAAAGAGTCAAATTGGTAGCCCATATGTCTAGCATCATATCAACCAGCATTGTTACATAGCAAGGCCTTAATTAACAACTCTATCCACATGATTAGAGCACAATGTTTGCGAGACCAATGATTCATAGACACCATAATCATTGTCTTTCAAGGTACATACTCCACCCAGGTGTTCACAGAGTATGACCTTCCTTTGGACTATTCTTATCTTGGATATCTAGTCCTCAAAGAATATCGGTCCACGACTACTCTCATCTTGAATTCCATAACACATTCTCAAAGAGTATTGAATGTGAGATGGTTACCCAATCCTCCATTATTTTTTCCCAAGTGAAGAAAATAATGTAGTGTCTATCTCTCCCTCTCAATTAGGGAGGATACATTGACCAAACCAAGCTTGTCCCTTAAATATACAAGTTTCCTGTTTGGAAGTGACTTTATCAATATATCAGCTACCTACTCATCGGTGGAGATGTAGTGTAGCTACAGCACACCATTTTGTACTATCTCTCAGATATAGTGATACTTGTTATTTATATGCTTTGTATTTCCATTAAACACTGGATCTTCATACAAACGTATAAAACTGTTTTTATCACAAAGTATCATTATAGGGTTCATCAGTCCTTCAAACAGATCGGATAACAACTTCCTCAACCATACTGCTTCTCTGATTACTTCATACGCCGCAACATAGTCAGCTTCAACACTCCTCAAAGCAACTGAGCCTTGTTTTCTGCTCATCCATGTGACCATGGAGGATCCCAAACTAAAACATCCTCCCATAGTGCTCCTTCCATCTTGCCGATTGCCTCCCCAATCGGAATCTGTATATCCAATTAATTAGACAACATTCCTTCTATCATACTTTGGATAGAAGTGGATGGTTCCTTGAAGATATCTCATAATATGTTTTGCTGCTACCCAATGATCATGCTTGGGATTCACTTGGAATTGACTGAGAATATTTACTGCAAAGCATATGTCTAGTTGATTATTCACTGTTGAAATTTCTAAGTATTACCCGTTAGAAATTTTATTTGTGTTCTCTGTTTATTTCTCCTACTTATTAATTATGAACATGTCATTTAAACATAAATATTGAAATAAACACAATACAGTCTCAACCATCTACAAATCAACAGCTAAAAGAAATAGCAAACACACAAGTGACACTATTATTTTTTGGACAACTCATCCCCAGAAAAAACCAACTTGGGAAAATTGGTGCAACAATTCTAAGGCTTTATTTTATTATTTAGTCTATCCTCGAGTACAATTAGGTGCTAAACTGGCTCACCTAACAAAGAAAATAATTCGGCAGTAGTACCTCTTTATTCGGAAGCAGATAGTCAAAAAATCTGCCCCACGAAACCTTCTCCAACAACCTTTGAAGCTCAATGTCAGCCCACCTAGCTTCAGCATCAACCCAGAACCTTCTACATCAGCCCTTTGAGGCACTAGACAGCCTCTACAGCTCTCTGCATCACTCCTATTTCCCTTTACGTGGAATAGGTAGGCCCTTCTGGCCTTTGAGCAGTACCTTCTAAATCTGTGTGGCTCCCTCTGGCTTAGCGTCTACCTCTCTCTGCTTTTGCGCTGGTCTCTTGGCACTATCTCTACCACTCTATCCAGTACTCACCGCCCCTCATTGCAAACTGATCATTGATTTGACTTTTCTTAGAAAACCCCACTCTAGAAAATCGAACGACTAATCACTCTAGTGTATTCTCCAATTAACCCTCAAGCCTCCTCTTATACTTTTCATGTTAGTCCTTCAATGACTGAGATTACATCTCTAATCAATGGCTAAGATTATATTTGTCTTGTTCCATGTCATTTAGAGCCTTCTAACCTAGTTTTATATTAATACCCATTAATATTTTATTTTTCCTAAGTTTAGACTTAGGAACTCCATTAAAAATATTAATTATTTTAATATCTCCTAAACCATGTAGAATCTTCCCAAACCATTTCTAGGTCTCGGACATCTCATGTGTTTTAGCCTCTCCACCAATTTTCATGGCTAGATCACATCTAATGCTACCCCAAATCAACACTCCCTCTTAGCGAGGACTACGCTCTAATAATACTCCACACTGGGCATCACCCTGACTATATGGCATCAGTACCTGTATTGATTGTAGTACTCCCCGCCATACATCCTCTGCACTGTTGCATCCTGTATTTCTACCCATGGCCCTGCCACTGCCACTGCTGCATCTGTACGGCATCTCCCTTTGCATCCATGTTGCACCTAGTCCTTTCTCCGAACACTGCATCTGCATTGCAACCCCCTCTCATCATGTTACATCGTGCTATTGCTAACTGCTACCACACATCAACTCAGTTATTGAGAAGTGAGTAATTGATCCACCCAACTACTAACATCCTTGTCAGGCTAGAAACACTCATGATGTTGAAGCTCTCTCTATCGTTACCTCGTGCTCCCTCTATTGCCTCTACGCTGCTACAACAATTCCCTACCTCTCACACCACTGCAAAACTCTCCATGCCATCCTGCACTGCTGCAACCTCCTCTGTACCTCTCGCATTGTTGCAACCCTCTATGTGCTTCCTGGGACTACTGCATTGTAGCACTCTTTGTCACTTCATCCGCATCTATTTCTACCGACATCCGCCATCCTGCTACTTCTCACTTCAGGGCTCTCATAGCAAGGTATGATCCAAGAGTTTGGGTACCTCAAGGATCATGCCCCTCATTGCATGTAGTCTTGCTAACTACAGCTTGATGTTTCCCCAACTCTTCTCTAGAGGTACATGAGCACTGATGTTTCCTCAACCTCCTTTCCACATTCGTTGGTGATGCCTTGGAGTCAAACGCCTCTCCCTTAGTCTTCTTCCTTGGACATGGGTTCACAGAATGACCCAGTTCCCCACAATTGAAGCACTTAACCTTAGAGAAGTCCTTTTTATTCCTCTTCTCCTACTTCCTCATAGATGCCAGAGTTGCATCCTCTTCCTCTTCCTTCTTGATCCAAACTCCTTTGCTGCTACCTCCCATCTTGCTCAGTGGTCTGATCTCTTCTTGGCGAAGAGTCACCCACAATTCTTCCCAATCTGGAAGATTCGCCCTACCCAATATGCTTTGGACAAATGTCTCCCACTCCTCGGAGACTATGTTTAGTGCGGTCCTCACCATCAACTCTTGATCCGGCGTGGCCCCTATGGAAATCAGTGGGTCCCATATCTCCTTCAACCTACTGAGGAAGTGATCTATTTGCTCCCCCTTCTACATTTGGTATGACCGCAGTTGATTCTCAAGTAACATATTCCTTTGCATGGAAGTATGTTGGTACAACGTCTTCAACATGTTCCACATTTCCCTTGTCGTCTCCTTCTCGGAAATATGTTGGACGACATGATCCTTGACCCCATAAAGGATGATGCATTTCGCTTTCACCATTGCCTCCTCGTACTTCTCATTATTAGTCGGGTCAACTGGGATAGCCACTGTTCTCAAGGCGAAGGCCTTGATGTGATGTCTATCTAGAATGGACGAGATCTTGGCCTTCTAGACCACCAAGTTGGACACCCCGTCCAGCCTGTCTTGATCCCTTAGTCCATTCATGGCCATCTCTTTGCTCTTCCTTTTGAATCCTCTGAATCTCTACTTCCTTCTGGAAGTTTTCTCTTCAACTCCCTCTGAATCGCTACTTCCCATCTGGAAGTTCTCTGCTAGACTCCCTCTGAGTCTCGATTTCTCTCCTGGAAATCCGTGTGCCAATTCTCGAGTTTCACATCTCTGATCTCCTATGCACCTGCAACACTGATCCAGATTCCTTGGCTGGAAATCTACCTCGGTAGTGACTCCCTCTACCTTGGCTTTTCCTGTTAGGTATTGTTCTGACTTGGTGTTATCACTGTAAAACTTCCTTAAAAAATTTGGACAACTTACATTGTTTCTCAATTCTTGTATCAGTCATGGTCAAGTCATGGTCAAGTCATTTTTATGTTTTAGAGTCTAAGTCATAGGGTTAGAGTCTCATGTCCATCTTCAAATAAAGTTTGACAGCGTCATTCCATGTCCTAGAAGCCTCACCATGTGTTTAGAAGTCATATTTCACATAATTTTGGAGAAATTTTGAAACTAGCTACGAATCCATGTTTTCATAGTGCAGAAAGTGTAAAAATCCTATTTTGCACTACGAAATCAATGTTTTCTAGCGCACTACAAAACCCCTGAAGCAGCCTGTTTTAGCAGAAAAATTGTTTTTACTAGTTAACTTCCAGAAGCTTTCCTGAGCAGCTGAGAACTCAATTTTTCAAACTGAAAGAGACTTTTCTTCCTAACATGCTGAACTAAAAAAACCTCTTTCCGTTTCTTCAAATCCATTCTGATGTGGGAGGAATTTATGGTTAAACATGCACTACGAAACTGCTGAAAGTCAAGCTTGGTCTTCTGGTTTTAGAAGTCTTTTTCAAGATCAGTGTCTGGTCATGAAAAAGTATTTTGGAATTCTAAAGGAGGTTTCTCTTCATAAACTCTCTAGCTACAATAACCTATCTCACTTTCTTCATAAGTGTTTTAAGTTGGGAGATAATAAGATTTCTTTGAAACCCAAAATTCAGATAACAGATTTTACCTGTTTGACACGTGTTTTTCAAAGATATATTCTGGATAGCTGGAGAAGTATTTTAAAAACCCAAGAGAGGTTTTTGTTCTAGACATCATGGAATACAAAAATATCCTTCAGTTTCGAAAAATGTGTCATGGATGAGGAGATAAAGGCTCTTTCCCACGTGCCATTTTCAAGGATCCTAAACCTAAAAACAGGGAAACATGTTCCCTAATTTCTAGGGTTTGTCTTCAGCAGTCAGATGACCACGTGGGACGCTTCATCAAATTCGACTTCTTGAGGATGAAATTTGTCAAAGAATGCTTTAAATTCTTATATAAGGTTGTTGTAATCATGATAAGGAGTTACACTCCTAGTTGTATTAGGCCTCTAGGATTGCTAGTTAGGTGTCATTTGCATTTAATAGTTAGTTTTAAGTATCAATAGGTGTCATAGTAGGATGAATTCGAATTCCCCTCATACTTGAGGAGGAATCTAAGTTATGTAAAGAGTTCTATATATAGGAGAAAGAGAAATGTAACCAGGGTTGGAATTTTATGTAAAAATCCCTGTTATTAAGCTTATGTAAAAACTCTGTTTCTTTGGTAACATAGTACTGGCTTCTACTGCTCAAGAATCATAGAGATTTCAATGTATGTGTCCTTGTTGTTGTCTTTTCATGTGGTTTACAGTATTATGAGTATTTTATCACTTAGAAATCACTTGCAGTGTTTTAATTTCCTTCATGTAGTCATAGACTGTCCTTTTCTGTTTGGTGTACTCTGTTTATATTGAAATCTAAATGCCTTGTTTTTATTTCAAAGCCAATTTTACTGTTAATGCTAAATGACATATGACTCCATAAGCCCTATGGATGCTTGTTAATTTTAATTCCACCAGCCTCATTCCTATTTGTTTCACAAGAGTTAGTTGTCTTGATCATAATCAAAAACCTTTAATCCTTTGAGAGAGCCCTCTCAGGCTAAGGAGGCTAAGCCTTAGCTAAAAGATTGGTTTGAAATAGTTACTTGAAGCTTTCCTAGTCTGCAGCCTTCCAAGGCTTGATTTTGAGATAACACTCAGCATCAACATCACCCTACCATCTTCACTCCCCGCATTCTACCCACAACCTCCTATGCCTCAGCACTAAAGGACTAAGCCTCTCGGCTCTGCGCAATCCCAGCACTCGCTGAAATGCTCCTCTAGCCAACTGCGTCAACCCTCTTAATCTCTGCATGGCTCTGCTTAAGCCTTTTCTACCCTCCTCAGCCTCTACGCTGGCCACTCTCTGGCCCAATCTGATGATGCACTCCCTCTGTGTCAACCCTTCTGCGCTGCTTTCTACTAGGAACAACTTTTGTCACTCGGGACAATTGTTTCTGCTACAAATTCTCTACTTCAGCTGGTGCCTTAAGCTCTCATGTGATCTGCAACCACGCTCTAATACCATTTTCAAATTTCTAAGTATTACCCATTAGAAATTTTATATGTATTCTCTATTTTATTTCTCCTACTTGTTAATTATGAACAATTTATTTAAACATATAAATATTGAAATAAACACAATACAATCTCAACCATCTACAAATCAACAGATGAAATAAATAGCAAACGCACAAGTGACACCGTTATTTTTGGACATCTCATCCCCGGAAAATCCCAACTTGGGAAAATCGGTGCAATAATTATGAGGGTTTATTTTATTATGAAATCTGTCCTTGAGTACAATTGGGTGCCAAACTGGGTCACTTGAAAGAGAAAAATAATTCGGCAGTAGTACCTCTCTATTCGAAAGTGGATATTCAGAAAATATGCCCCATGAAACCCTCCTAGCAACCTCTAAAGCTCAGCATCAGCCGATAACCCTCTGCGTCATCCCTCTGAGGCACTGTGTAGCCTACGTCACTCCTATTGCCCTCTGCATGGATGACGCATTCCTTTCTAGCCTCTGAGCAATCCCTTCTGGCTCTAAGTGGCTCCCTCTAGCTCAACGTCTGCCTCTCTCTGCTTCTGTGCTGGTCTCTCGGCACTATCTCTACCTCTCTGTCTAGTACTCACTACCCCTCACTGTAAACTGATCATTGATTCAACTTTTCTTATCAAACCACGCTCTAGAAAATCGAATGACTGATCACTCTGGTGTATTCTCCAACTGACCCTCAAGCCTCCTCTTATACTTTTCCTATTGGTCCTTCAACGATCGAGATTACATCTCTAATCAATATCTAAGATTATATTTGGCTTGATCCATGTCATTTAGAACCTTCTAACCCAATTTTATATTAATACCAATTAATATTTTATTTTTTCTAAGTTTAGACTTAGGAACTCCATTAAAAATATTAATTATTTTAATATCTCCTAAATCGGCTAGAATTTGACCAAACCATTTGTAGGTCTTGGAGATCTCATGTGCTTTAGCCTCTCCACCAATTTTCATGACTAGAGCACATTTGATGCTACCCAAAATCAAAATTCACCAAGTACATCAATGAGCCAATGAGTTGCCTATATTTGGAAGGATCCACAGGGCTAGATTCAGAACTCCCGAGTCACTTCAATTTTGTGATCATCGAAGTATTCATAGGTTTGTAGTCCATAATGTCAAACATTTTCAGTATTTCGATCACATACTTTCCTTGGCCCAAATAAACTTTGTTTGGTCTTTGTCAGACTTCTAGTCCCAAATAGTAATGCATAAGCCCAAGAGCCTTCATATCAAATTTTGATTCTAGTTGCTCCTTACATTCTTCAATTCGACCTTCTACACATGTCAAGAGAAGATCATCTACATACAAAAGAATGATTACAGGGTCACCATCTGCAACCCTAATGTAAAGGTTTGAATCAGCAAATCTTTTTGTGAATCTTATTCTTTAAAGGTGTGCATCCATTCTAGCATACCATACCCTTGTTGCTTGCCTGAGGCCATATAATGCTTTCTTTATTCTGCAAACATATGCATTTCTATCTTTAACTTTGAATCCAAAGGGTTTCTCTATGTAGACTTCTTCATCTATTGTGACATTCAGAAACGAAGCCTTGACATCCATATGGTGGATGGTCCATCGCATTGATGCTTCCAAAGAGACTAATGATTGAATCGTTGTATATCTTGTTGTTGAGAGAGAATCATCGAGCCACAAATCTTGCTTTATACTTCTATATACTTCCATCAGCTGCATGTTTGATCTTATATATCCACTTGGAAGTAAACACAGATTTGTCTTTGGACCTACGTACGATCTCCCAAACTCCATTCTTGATTATAAATTGATACTCTTCGTTCATGGAATCCTTCCATTCTCGATTATTTATAGCCTCTTCAAAGGAGGATGGTTTTTCTTCTATGAGTTTTTTCATGTATTCAGCATATCCAGAATATCTCTTGGGTTTATTGATTTCTCTAAATGATCTTGTCGCTACTCCATGAATTTCTACATCAAGTAGTGTAGATTTCAACCAATTAGGTCTTTTCCTTATTTCAAGGATGACCATAGGTTGAACAGGTTCACAAGGACCTTCTTCTTCATGGTGTGATTCTTCTTTTCCTTGGTCAACTTCCTCCTCAAATATCAGAATTTCTTCATCATCAGAGTCTATGGAAAGTTCCTTTGATTTCTTGAATTTTATACTCTCATCAAATATGACATCATGACTGACTTCTATGTGATGTCCATATGTCATGTAGATCCTATCATCTTTTGATGAGTTTCCATACCCAAAAATTGTTCCCTTCATGCCGGAAGGATCCAACTTCTTTGTCTTTTCCTTTGGTATATGGATATATACATGACACCCAAAGGTTCATAGATGATCTACAAATGGCTTCTTTGCATTGAACACTTCTTCTGGAGTTTTGTTGTCTAGAGATCTGTGGGGACTTCGATTCTGAATGTAGATAGTTGTCTTCGTGGCTTCTCCCCACAGAATCTTAGGTAACATTGCTTTTACACTTTCTTCAATGGATATATTCTTTCTTTCTGCAACTCCATTTTGTTCAGGATTATATGGGACTATCAGCTTCCTCTTAATCCCAGACTCCTTACAAAATGATATAATCTCTTTGGATGTATATTCTCCTCCATAATCAAATATTAGTATCTTGATTCTTTTTTTGTAAGGTTCTCCACTTCAGCTTTGAATTCTTGAAATTTTGTAAATATTGTCCTTTGTTTTCATTAAGTAGACCCAGGTATTTCTTAAATTATAATCTATAAATGTGACAAAGTATAGATGACCTCCAAGTGATTTAGGAGTCATAGGACCACATACATCAGAATGAATGAGATCAAAGATTTCTTTTGACTGTGAAGCACTGCTTCGAAATGGTTTATTGGTATTCTTACCCAATGCACATCCCTTACAGAGACCTTAATGATCCTCCTTCAAATTAGGAATTCCAGCCACTATGGAACTTCGAGTTGGAAGGATTTTGAAATGTAGTTGACCAAATCTTCAATTCCAAAGTTCACATGGACTAATTTCAATGTGAACTAGGGCTTGGGCCATAGGAGATATCAGTCTGTAGAGTCTTCCTTCTCGAATGCCAATAAATTTAGCTTGATCTATACTTGATTATTTTCCCCAAATAGTGATCTTTCCATCAATAAAGGCTATTCTATCACCCTTATCTTCTAGTCTTGAAATAGAAAGTAAATTATTGTGCAAACCTGGAACAAATAGAATTTTGTTGAGGTGAATGTTGCTTTCGTCTTCTAGCTTTATGGAGGTTGATCCAATACCTTTCACGGGATAGCTCTTGTTGTCTCCAAGTTCCATTGAATAAGCAGATTTACATTTTCATAATATCTTCAATCAATTGGAATGACCAGTCATGTGCCTTGATGCACCATTGTCAATTACCCAAATGTCTGCATCTTGGAATGTGCCAGAGAGAGTCAAAAAGAGACCTTCATCCCTTTCTTTGATTGATACCTTCTTTATAGAAAATAAGAATTTCTATAATTCCTTAATACCTTTCTTGAGATGGCTTGCAATATTCTTAATGAACTTATTCACTGTAGAGGAGATCTTCATGATGCCCTTAGATAACCTTTGCTTTGATTACATGTTGAGAATTCAATAGGGCAGTAAGTATGTTAATTCTCTTTAACTTGATAAATTTTTGTGTTACCTTCTCCCATATTATCTTTGTTCCTTATTATTATAGTGTGAGATACATCAAATAGCTACCAAAACAATAAGAATAGTGACACAACATTTAGGCTGCAAGCCAGGGCCAAAACCCCTTCTCTTGAGGGGAAAACCCTTAAATCTCTTCTCTTCTTATACATCTTTCAATTGATGAATACCATGACCTAGTGACTTAGACAAATACCCTCCAAGATCAATATCAACTTGGCCTCCTACTACAATCACTTCGACCTTCCATTGTAGATCCGAAATTATGTCTTCGAGCAACTGTTATTTCTCCTCTTAGAGACTTTGATCTCCCTCAAATAACCTTCTCTTCTCTTCGCTTGCCTTTCCTTGAGACTTAGGGCTAATGAGATGCACTAAGTGACCTTTTATTTCCTTTTCTTCTCTCTTTCCTTCAAGATCAAACTAGAGATAGTCTCAACGCAAAAACCCTAACTTCGACTTTCACAAGAGAGAGAACTAGCCCAAGCACCTTGACTTCTTTGACTTCCTCTTCGTACCTTCTTCTTAGACCTTTCTCCTTCCTCTTCTTAGAATATAATGGGATGAGTGAGTGTGTTTAATGGAGGACGAGTTCCTCTCTATATATAGGCTCCAAGGGTAGACGTGGCTCTTCATGTAGGTTGACTTGACAGCTCCTTAGGTCAACTTGATCTTGGAGGTATTTCGACGCTTTAAAGACAAAATAATTTTTTCTTTACAAGATACAATGTGCCCATAAGGTCTTCAATACATGAAAATGACTCTTTAACCTAGAAAAAACCCTAGAAGCACTAAATGGGTGCTTGACCTATGAAATAAAATAACTTGAGCATGAAACTTGTGCTCCAATAATAATTTATTTTCATTTTATTATTTACAAGAGTACATTTCATACTTATGAAGATCGAACCTAGTTGCACATTTTTCAACACCAAATACCATCTCCACTAAATATCCTTCATAGTTTTTTAATAAGTAAATCCATGTTGAAGCTTTTTGAATCTTTGATGTCCCAACCACCTGCATCCACCTGGTGAGGAATCACTTCTAGTCGAACTAAACGAAATTTCTTCTCTTCACCTGTTCTAGTCCATAGGAACTTAGAAATGATGGAGTTAATTCTATTGATTATCACTTTAGGAAATTTATAGATATACATCCAATAAATGGATATTCTCTGAAGAACGAATTTAATCATAATACTTCATCCTCCCATCGAAAGCCATTTCTAAGACTAACATGTCATCTTTTTCTCGAATTTTTTAATTAACCAATCCCAGTCCTAGATCTTATATGTGTTTGGTTTCAGATAGGAATCAAGGTATCTAAAACCTCCTTCCAAAGGAATTAACTTCACCTAAAAAATCCTAGAAATCTCCTTCATCACGGCTTCCCCATTCTTTGACAAAAATAAATTTAACTTACCTTTGTTCATAAAAAGACATGAGGCTTCCTCAAAACTAGAAAGAATATGATGGAAAGCCTATCATTCTAAGATAGATGCTTCCCCTATCAAAATAACATCATCAACAAACATCAGATGAGTAAGTGATATATATCTGGACACCCTACAACCTACAATAATGCCCCTGTATCGAGCCTCCTTTATCCTCCTATTAAGACCATCAATAACGAGTAGTAATAGAATAGGTGATAGAACACACCCTTGCGTTAGACCTCTAAACACCTTGAAAAAACCTATAGGAATTCCATTGATAATAATAGCAAATTTTACTGATGTTAAACATGTCATTATCTAACCAAATAATCTTGCACCGAATCTGATCTTATGAAGGATCAACCTTAATAATTCCCAATCTAATTTATCGTAAGCCTTTATCAAGTCAATCTCCATCAGCCATACCTACATTTGATAAGATTTAATAAAATGGATGCATTCTTGAGTAATAGCCATTGCATCATGGATTTGTCTATTTTCTAGAAAACCAAATTATTCATGTCATATGCTTAGACAAATAAGGGCAGACAATGATTTTGGAGATCATTTTATATACAGTATTACATAAGGATATAGGTCTATAATCAAAAAATGTATAAGGCTTTGCCGACTTCAGAATAAGAGAAATGAACATCGCATTAATCGACCCTGCCATCGAACATAGGAATCTCGACTCCTCGACCATCTCCACAAGTCCACAATCATTAAATCCTGAAAATGTATAAAGAGTTCCATTGGCCATCCATCAGGTCTTGGATTCTTGTCCTTGGCCAATACTTTTAGAACCTCCAATACTTCTTCCTTTGAAACCAGCGTACCCGATTGTTTATTATTCGTTGCATTAACCATGGTAGGAAGTAGGTTAATGATCCATTTCTTTGTCAAAATTTATACCTTCATATGCTCTGTATTGATTGCTAAAGTATCTTACTACTTCCCTTTGTATGTCTTTTTGAGATGTAAGGATGTTTCCCTCCTTGTCTTTGATGGACCAAATGGTGTTTTGTTTCCTTCTGTAAGAACCTTGATTATGAAATAGAGTGTTTTGTCTCATTCCAACACGCATTGTGTCATGCTCTTAAACTGTCATTCCTCTTCTTGAATTTTACGGATCTCATTTTTTCTAATCTCCATATTTAATATCTTTGTTTTGGAAGACTCAATGAAATAATTCAAGGAGTCTGGATCAGATAGAGCATTGATTAAATTGTTGATCGCAATCAATTCCCTATCGATCGCAAAAAGCATACTTTATTCAACTTTTCTAGCCCAATATTATGTGTATTCTAAAGTAGTGATGAATTTGTCTCTTAACATCAAGCCAAAGTGTCCATCATAGACATTGGTGTAGTGTAAAACGAGTACATCATTAGAAGGTTTAATATTTCCAAGAAAATTATCAATGAATTTCTTAAATCTATCATCAAATTCTTTCACAATTTCATTTTCTATCATTTTTATCTCATGAAATTGAGTTAATGACACCTACCATCCTTTCTAATATGGCATGTATTTATGAACACACCGTAAAAGTCTTACTAACTTTTAATACTTCCATTGTTTACACTCCTTAACTAAACTTTATCATCTTCCTCTAAAGATAGAGAAAACAATTTTGTCACTACATCTTCATGGTTTTGGGGAATTTCAGCGTTTGAAGTTGCATCATAGAATCTAGCCAAATGATCCTCTATAGTAATCACATTGTTCCCAATGATCTTGGAAAGGTATTTTTCAAGGATGTCACAACATGGACCTTGGATTCTGGATATGTAAGAGCTATGTATACATTTCTCATCCAAGGAGGAAGAGCACAATGATGTGTAAGTCTTCGAATAGAAATCTAAGATCTTCAACTATGTGACCAAGGTTTGAAGTTTCTAAGATTTTGTCTTGTTTACCCTTCTTTCGAGGTATTTTCCGGGTTTTGGATTTGAGTGAATAAGACTTGGAGGAGTTATAGTTAGATATCTTGTGAATACAATTTTACTCAATAGAGTTGTTAAATAAGTATAAACATCTAGAGTTGTAGTTTAATATACATCAAATGTTTATGAATCACAGAGTTTTAAACTTGAGAAGAAATAACTTTACTCCACAGAGATGGTTCCAAAATGTTACAACAAAATATAGTACATTTAACATATGAAAGTCCCAAGAATAAAGTGTCAGATTGTGCAACCACGAAAGGCAACCCACTATTACCACACTAGCACTTTCTCACTTTTTAGGTTGGGTTTTCTCCAATTGAGGGGGTACCCCTATGGAACATGACTAAGACCAAGTTCGTTGATGTGAATATATGAGTTGGTGGAACAAAGCATTCACTTGGAATCTCATTTTAGTGATTTTTTCAATTGTAAGAGATGGTTCCCAAATCAGGGTATAAGTCTTCTTGTGATTTCCTAATTAAAATTAATTTGACTTGTTTCAAATCTTAATCTCAAAAATGTTCATGTAACATTCTTTTAGATTTGCATGTGAGTTTAAAGAATGAGAAGTGAATGCTCAAATATTAAGAAAATAATTCTATAATTTCTATTTAAATTTTGCATTACGTTTATTTTTATTATTTTGCATTTTGCATCATTTGTTATTGTTATAATGGCCTCTATAGAGAGTTTACAACTTATTATGGGAGAGATGTTGGAGTGATGCCTTTGATGAGATAATGTAGTGAAACATTAAATCAAAAAATAATAATAAATAAATAAAACATAATGTTCATTCAATTAAAAACTTAATAAAAAGTAATAAGTAAATTCAATTCAATTCAATTTGTTATATTGTAATTTTTTTTTATTAAGAAAATTAAAAATAATTTGGAAAAAAATAATATCATATTAAAAAAACATTTAAATAATGATGATCCATATTCTATCAATGGTATTTCAAAACATTATATTTAAATTTAATTAATAAACATATACTCTCTCTCATTACCATTGCTATTACACAACATACATGCACACATATATATATCAATGCTATGCATATCACATTAAAAAAATAATAAAGCATGTCAAAGAAAAATTTCAATCATATATACATGTAACATATATCTATGTAATTATATGTATTAAATTTTTATAACATATAAATAGTATTATTAAGAATCGCATAAATTCATTTTAACTTTGGATCTACTAAGCAATAAGAGAATTCAAATTCTTAAGGTGAAAATCTTTTCTCAAATTTCGCACTTAAAAATAAATTTGCATCTTGAAATATTTGATCCTCTTAGAAAACGCATCATATACACATATAACTATATTCTATGTAATTATAAGTATTAAATTTTATAACATATAGATAGTATTATAAGATCACATAAATTCATTTTAACTTGGATCTATTAAGCAAAAGAGAAATCCAAGAATCAAATTCTTGAGTGAAAATCTTTACACATTTTACACTGGAAAAATTTACATCTTAAAATATTAAATCCCTCCTAACATTATAAATCTAGAATTAAAACAAAAATCTAAAATTAAAAATAAATCTATATTAATATTTTCAAAATTTATAATTAAATAATTACTTTTTAAATTTCAAAAACACCTTAATCAATAAATCATAATAAGACTTTTAACTTTGATTTAAAACCATCCTTTACCATAAATCATAATAAGACTTCTAACTTGATTTAAAACCATCCTTTACAAGTCCATTTGAACGAGATTCCAAACAAATACGCTAGTCTAACAAACGTCGTAAATTTACATCAACCAACTTAGACTTTGATCATTTTCCACAAAAACATACGATTATATTATATAAGCAATCTGAGGAGTGAAAAAGTGCCACTGTGATAACAATGGATTTTTTTTCCCGTACTTAACCAATTAACATTTCTTACATGAAAACAGATTATTATAATGGATATTTTTTCCCGTAATTTAACAAATTAACATTTCTTACTTGAAAAGAGATCATTATAACTTGGAAATTATAACCTGAAAGAATAACATGAAAGTACAATTAGTCCCAAAGGTTAGTTTAGTTGGTCAAAATCAGTGCCTCAGAAGGTCACAGCGTCCATTCAATCCACCCAAATTTTTACATAGCATCACTCTTGACCAACATTAACTAAAGTGTCCGTGAACCACAACCCAAAAAAAACACAAAAATATACCATTCAAACAATAAACGATATCAAGTCATTTTAAAAAAAACCATTTTAAAACCGAGATAACAATTTGGTCCTGAAATATCTAAACATATCTAATCAAGAATGATTGAAATCTTGTCAGTAATATAAAGTACATTCTGTATAAATATTTTTTTTATATTTTATATTAAAAAAAATTTAAAAAAACTACACATCTGCGTTAGTTTATATAATATTATATATATATATATATATATATATAATTTGATTGACTCCGATAACTCTATATGTGACCACACCCCACACAAATGCTAGGAACCCAACCATTAATAGTTTTCAATCCACGTATATATATATCATTTGATGACTCGGATAACTCTATATGTGACCACACCCCACACAAATGCTAGGAACCCAACAATTAATAGTTTTCAATCCACGTGTTACCAGCAATATCAATTCCTAGATAGAAAGGCTCAAACTTGAGTAGATCGAATTGGAGTTCCATACCAACAAAGTACTCAGAAGCCTCAAAACAGTATGATAACCGCCATAATGTTTTTCGAAACTAACACGTTACTAATGCAACTGCTACGCTACTTTCCTTCCTGGCAAGAATACCTCGTAGAGTTGTTACTGTTGTTTTCATGAAAATATGGGAAAATCCAAATGTTCCATACACTACATATACTTCATGAACAAGTTCCAAATTTTCATTTTGTCTAGGAAATATGTTTACGTTCATTCACCAAAATAACACAAGTGACATTGTCTTTGCTTCTGTTGTAAATCTTGCTCGTTCTTTGACAATTAGGTTGTGCAGTAACAACGGATCTACCAAGATTGAAAACATGCACGCTACATCATCCACTTACAATCCTTGCAACGTCTATTTAATATATAAATGGCAAATGCCTTATACAAAAGCGATACAAGTCCAAACTACCGAACTTTATTCAGAATTCAAATTGCAAACAGCAATTTTTGGGGGCATCAACCTCATTTGGAATGACAATGGTTATCAGTGTCGTTACCTCTTTAGAGCACTCCAAAACCATCGTGCAACCAAACAATTATTATTCTACATAAAGATTAATAAGCACTAACAGCATCGGAAGAGGGATTAGTACTCGCAGCAGTGTCCCATATCTTAGTTCCACACTGGGAGCTCACCGTGCCCTTCTCATCAATGGAGACATAAACAGTTGCAGGAATCGGAGATTTTGTGTCCACCTTCACATGCTCATAAGTGTGATTGACAACATTGGGTATATCTGTTGAATGCTTAAGTCTTGCTTTTTCTGCTCTTGACCCGATCACTTGACCCAGAATAGACGCTGCAATTGTGAAAGCCATAGCAGACTTTGGCATGTTTACAGACTTCCTCAGCATCGCAATAAAAGGAATTGCAGAATGAATAGCAATAAACCACGCTGGTGAAAACTTCTCCGTGTGTTCCCTCCAGACACCTAATGGGACATTAACAGCCATCCCCAGAAGCCCAATTGCAAGCATCTTTGCAGGTAATGGTTTTGGTCTCAAAGACTTCACTAGGGGCGTCCTTGCCAATGCAGCACGGGCTGCAACCACAGCAGGGGGACATTTTATCTTCATTCCAGGTGGGGGTTGCAAAAGTTTTGCAACCAAAGGCAAAACCTTGCTCACAGCTTGATAAGATTTGGCAATCGGACATTTCCCTGTCTCCAGCCATTCAATGCCAGTTGCCTCATGAACTTGACCCTACAACATTGCAAAAGGAATCTCAGCGTTTTGATGAAATAACAAGAAGATTTTATAGAAATAGCATTTCTACAGCAAGAATAGATAATATGTGAAAGTAAGCCATAGAAAACAAAATTCATGGAGTTATCATCCAATAAAAGAAACTGACTGATAGCTCTAATTCAAAATAGGCTTTTTGTTCTTATTCAGATTCCTTTTAAAACAATAAGTTTTTCTGAAGGTAAGACAATACAAAATAACAAAAATACATCAGCATAAATCAAAGGAAGAATAAATGCGCATAGAGTTATAATGACAAGATAAGTTAAAATAGAAAATCCTTTAATGAATAATCCTAAATATCAGAAACCTGCATGTTGTAGGTGTGGCTGGGACTAAAGTTGGAGCATTAGTTACACAGGTTGAAGCAGAAAACTACAGGGTTACCCAATATGCCAAAGTTACCTCTTGTAATGGGTCTGACTTCTTCTTTTCACTTGAATCTCTCCTCTTTTCGTTTTTCTTATTGTGTTTGTGCTCTGCCATGAAAGAATCAAAATTGAAAGGACCACCCAGCCCAAATGCTGATAGGCTAATAGTTGCCGCTGATGCTGCCAATGGGTGAAACTTTTCACTTGCAGTATTGTCTGCATTGGACAATGTCTCAGACATGTGTACCGATGACCTTCCAGAAAGTGGAACCACCCCATCATGGCCATGAAAAAGTCTGAAAGCAGTCTCAAAATTTGGTCCATCCTCAAAAATGGGACCCCGTCCTCCTTTTACCTGCACATGCAACACCAACATTTTCATACCTGTTGGTTAAGTCCTCTATAATAGAAATAGTCACCCTATAGTAATCCCAAGTTCATACAAAATAGTGACCTGAAAATTCTACTACCAAAAAATACCATATGGAGGAAAATTAAGAGAGCAAAATAATAATAAAGAGCTCAAGACCAATTGCTAAAAGTAAACAGGGCGAGGATCAGTTATAGACCCTCTACAATCTCTTGAAAGTCCACATGTGACTAGCTACACATGTATGAGTAATGAAAGCTGACATGGCATCCACTTGGTACTGTGATGGTCAAACCCGTAGATCAACTTCTAGAAGGCATAACTCTCTCATATGGACTCTGTTTTTAGTCTGCAATAGCTGGTTTTTAGGCTATCAACATGTACTAATCCATGGAGACATTGTTGAGGCTAATGATGCCTTTTGACCCCAAAAATGCTTTTTTGGGCCCCAAGCAATTTTCAATTTTGGCCCTACTCAATGGATTTCGGGATCAGTCCAATTCTTCATCGGAGAAAGTGACAAAAATAATGAAAAATTTTATAGTAATCCATTTCAGATCAACAACTTGGATTCATAAGCCATACTGGGCTTGGTGCCTAAACTGGGCCAAGTTGACATGGCCCAGTAAAAACTCATCCCCTATTGGTCACTAAATTTAAAAGGAACCTGGAAAAGGGGTTCTACAGTCAACTCGTTTTTGCAAAGTGATTACAAGGTCTGAGTTGTGCACTTACTATCTCATCCATCGATGAAAAGCATATGCCATTGGTGCCTCTATTGTTCGTTCATCACCTTTCTTCCCTTGGTACTCTAGGTTAGGTTGTAAGAGTAAGTGTGGCATTCAACTGGTCACAGCTAGATAATTGAATATTACTGTCAAACAACTTGTCCGGGTAGTTAGATCAATCAATAGTGTTATTTTCTGAAATTGAATTATAGTATTAAATTTTAAAGTAAAACTCAAATCCTGTAATAAAGAATCCTTTTGCAACATTCGGAACAACGCTCACTTTGGAAACCTCCCAGTACAATACAGTTTTGAACAAAGAATTTAGCAAGAATCAATCACATGGGAATTCTGATCACACGAGAAATGCTAAAAAGGAACCTTGATGAAGTCTGTTTGAAGAAAGAAATCTTTTGAAGACAGAAGTTGAGAATCCAATAGCTTGAGGATGGGGACAGAAATAACCCTTCTTCCACAAGGCAACTCTGGCTCAAAGAAACTAAAATAAAATCTTGGAAATTAGTTGGAAAGTCAAGATCTAATAAAGCAGCTGCTGCCTTCTTTAATTTTTTTCTTAGACATCTGGCAATAAACACATCTGCCACCCAAGACCTCATTCTAAATAACATTCATGCATTCAATTTCATAGTATTAAAAAGTGAATCCAAGGATACCCGACTCAATGGAGTTTCAAGGAACAGCTCACAGTTTAAAAAAGAATAAAACCCCAGGTCCAGGCGGTTCCCCTGCAGACTTTTTTTCAGCAATGTGGTGTGTAGATAACAATGACATGTTGGATGCAGTGGAGGAATCATGTTCCATTGACAGAATGCTAAATGATCTGAATTCCATGTTCTCAGCCTTGAATCCTAAAATGGAAAATTTCTCCTACTTTGCCTATTTAAAGCCAAAACCTTGCTGCAACACTTTGTATAAACCATAACAAAAGTGATGGCTAGTAAGCTGAAACCCTTGCTTCCTTCCCTCTTGCAAGAATAAGGAAGTCTTGTTGCAGCGAGGTAAGGATGGACAACAAGGTAATGGTTCAAGAGTTGATCCATTAATTGAGATCCAAAAAAAGGAGAATGCCCATGAAATTGGATCTGGCAAAGGCCTACAACGATGTAATTTGGCAGTTTTCAAAAAGGGTTTCGGACAGATGAACATTCACAGAGGATTGGGATAAATAGGTGGATAAATCAATGAATGCTTCTCCACTGCATCTTTCTCAGTTTTAGTCCATGAGTTTTGTACGAAAATCTTTGAATGCTCTATAGGTTTGAGGCACTGTTACATTTATCAGCACATATTGCTTGTATCACAATATTTCATGAGTCATTCCTTAAGCCAATAATATCCACAATACTTATCCTGATAATTTCATCTTTTGAAATCATCACAAGTAGATGGAGAGTTTCACCTTGTAAGCATCAATCTTGCCTTGTAACCAAATTCTTTTGTCTTTTAACCCTTATTTTGCATGAGTGAGTAAGGGGAATGAGCTCCGAGGATAGTGTGACTATTTTTCATCAAGCAAACAAGGGTAAATCCACTGTTTTGCCATGATTAATCTTGTGAGATACACTTATTTTTGTTTTGATGTAAGTTTGTACCATTCTGTTAGGACGTACGACTCAGAAAAGATATTGTATTTCCATATTGATGTGATGAACCACTTGACATCTTATATATCAATTTTATATTAATATTTATGTAGCAATGTGTTTGTTTGATATTGTTGTTGCTTTAGATGTTTAGATTAAAAATATATGTTATTTAATAGTTTATGTATTTTTTAAAGTTCCCCTATATTTTCCCCAACATTGCCAATAAGTTATAATTGTGGCTGTTGGTGATAATTTGCTGAGACAATAAATGTAACATTTCTTTGAGGAGAGAATGCTCACTTTTGGCCTTCTTTTTTATGATTATGTTTGAATCTTTAAGCATAATAATATCTGCACCAAAGGTAATGAAAGAGTTGGAAGGCCAAAGATCACTGCAGCCCTCCCATATGTCTCTCATTTGCAGTTAGAAGGTGATACGATGTTCTTGGGAGAGGTTCTGTCAAGGAATAAAAAACTTTTTCATATAATTCTCAGTCTGTTTGACTTAGATTTGGGGCAAGAAATCAGGCAAGGAAAATCTAAGGACTTCTTCCTAAATGTTCCTATAAGGTTGCACTCTAGGATCTTCAATGTCTTGAATTCTCAAATGTCTCTTTGATGAGGCCACATTGAGGGACTGGACTGACAAAACAAATAAGTTCAAGGCAAGAATTTCCGCTTGGCGAAATAGACCTTTGCCATTGGCCAGCAGAGTTTGACTCACTCAATTTTAATTGCCATCCCAATTTTCTAGTGCCGTATAGTCCAAAAGGTTTCTTATCGAAGATAGAGGATCTTGTAAAGCAATATTACAGTGCAGGTTGAATACTAGAGTCTGCAGCATGAAGATGACATGGAGGAAGAGGTTGATTATGACGAGTGAGAAGAGCATATTTGAGGGTTGATTTTTAGCACTGAGGAGGTAATCGAAGTGTGAAAAGGTACTAGGGCTTATAATGATGAGCTGAACCAAAGGCAAGAAATGGACTTTCAGTATGAGAAAACCATAGAAAGCACGCACAAAGGGCAGCAGTGCTTAATCGCATTGGAATGGGTCATAATCAGGAGTCCTTCATCGCATGCAAAATTCTGGGCCATAATAAGGAGGGTAACAAATTAAGGTTTCAGCACCCTTATAATGAATGAAAGGGACAGTCCATCAACCTGTCAGAGGTAGGAGTATCCCAGGAGGTTAATCTCTGAGGAAAGCGCAAACAAGGGTTAGAGATAGGAATCAGCAATAGGGTAGAGATCCACATTCACTTCACAAAACAAAAATAATTCCCCTACATTGTCTCAGCCTTTACACGACCCTCATGCAAGCCAGGACTTCAGCTCGGTGCTTTATCTCAAGCTGAGCAGGGAGGTGATGGTGTGAATGAACAGAAAAAGGAGGTAAGCCTGGGAAATAGAGGGAGTAAAAAAATGTAGAAGGCACATTTAATTGCAGAAAGGAAGGGTCCACATGGTATTAGGAGAAGAAGTGAGTTTGGAAGAAGATTAATCATTAGACACTATCTGAAAGGGTGCTTACAAGTAATTTATTGGGAAATATGCAAGGAACCTAAGTCACATGACACGAGGACACAAGGCACAGAGGACACGTAAATATGAGTATTCGACACGAGATGCAACGACCCCGGAAACAGGACACGAGGGACACGTTTTATATATATATATTAAAAAATACTGAAATATAGTGCTTGATCCATATAGATATGAATCATGATGATATCTATTTATTATTTAGTATACACTATTTACTAGTTAGTTTATAACTTTATTAATTTACTACATTAATGATGTTCACAGTTCAATGTTCATTGTTCATGTTATAATTTTTGTTATTAACTTCAAACAAGAGTGATCATGTTCAAACTTCACATAAGATAGTTTATGAACTATAAATTTATGTGTTCAAACTTCATTGTTGACCAAAGCGTTAATCGAGCTTTCCCTCCCTTTAGACCTTGAAGGTGTAGTGAGCAATAAGCACATGATGGGGAGTTGGGATTTTTATTTCAACACATGATCTATACGTTGTCACTCGTGTATAAGTAAGTTAAGTTCCGTAAGCTATAACACAACTTACAAGAAATTTAAGTGCTCCAAACTCTCAGCAAATCATGCGAACGCTCGTCTCCTACATCTCCAAGTCCAAGTCGATGTGAAGTTGTGAGCATTGCACTTGAATCTGAAAGAATTCCTCACACTGCACAATAAATTGGATTCCTGCGACAAGCAAACTCAACTTCGGTGGCGAACAATGACAAAAAAACCCCAAAAATAAACCATGTTGCAGGTTTTAAATGTCACTTTTCATGGGACACGTGTCCTAAGAACCAAAAACATTAGGGCACGTTTTCGACACGTCTAAAACAAGTGTCTCAATTGGGGGACACGAAGAAAAACGTTTTCGACACGTTTTGGGGCAGTTTTCGTGTCCGACACGTGAAATACGGGACACGAGACCCTGAGGGACGTGTCCTGTGACTTAGCAAGGAAGGAATCAATGATAGGATGGATAGAAAAGAATTTAGAAGGAAACCCTTGGGTACATTCTGGAATTCCACTCTTTGATTTGGGGTTGGTATCATTCAAATTCAAGACAGATAGGGATGGAGGGAAAATTATGTAAAGAAATGGTATTGGGGTTTGTCTACGCTTTACCTCAAGTATTGGAACCAAGGTTCAACCCTAAGGTGAAATTTTTTTCCCTCACCCAGTATGGGTAATAATTCCTTGTCTTCTAATGCAGCTATGGAGCCTAGATATTCTGAAGATGATAGGGAATGGTTTAGGTAACTTCATCAATTTCCAACAGGACTTCAAGACAAAAATAGGCAAGAAAGCAATCAAAATTTGAAAATCCTGGTAGAAATGATCTAAGGGATGGCCCACAAGAGATAGAGAATGTAGGGATCCTGGAGATTTGTTCAAGCACTGGACTACTGGAAGCTCCCATGCAGATGCCTGAAATATCACAACTCACAAAGTAAGACATGTCGAGAAAGATTGTCTAAAAAAGAACTTTTAGTGGATAGGAAGAAAAAAGGAGCAGATTGCCCATGATCACTCAAATCCCCTAGAAAAAAATCTTACAAAATGGCACAAAAGGGCAATGAGGAAACTCTAGCATGGGCTATTCAAAAAACCCTGCATCGGGAATAACAAGAAATAAGAGGCATGACAGCCTCAACATGCATGACTGGAAAAAAGGTATGTCCTCTATACATTTTTAACCTTTGTCTTACTTAAAAGGGGTAAAGAAAACAGAATTTTTAGAAGTAGACACATAAAATAGCACCCAAAACATGGTTACAGATCTGCTAGATCTTGTGGCTGTCATCGTTGAAGAGACAGACAAAATCCCTAAAAGCCAGATATTGAAGCCAATTGGGCCTCAAAGAGCAATGAGCTCAAATCCAACAGAAGAACCATCATTAAAAGGAGTGGACCTGTTCCAAAGGATAGATAGGAAATCCCAGATCAGATATAAACTTATACCTCAGAAAGAGCTTATCCAAGAGGAGAAAGGTATTGAAGGTGGATTGACTTAAGCCCCTAGATTACCACACATATTAGGCAGAAAATTCTACTTGTCCCTAGCAAAAAAAGAGGGGAAAAAAAGAAGTCGAGGAAAAAAACCAACTATAAAGTGGCCCTTAGAGGAAGGATGGCCCTAGACAAGGTGCAAACATGATTATACTGTCCCAAAATATGAGAGGAAAAGGGTTTCCCACAAGAAATGAGCCCTCAAACTAGAGCTGCAGGAGAGCCTCCCACCCCCCCAATCCAGTCCCAAAGCGCACTCCGGCAAAAAAAAATCACTCCCTGGCTTTCTTCACAAAAAAAAAGTCGCAAAAATGTTCCAAATGCAATTTTTTTTTCAAAAATAAAAAATTTTGAGCAGGGAAGCCTAACATTCAAGCCTATGGACGTAGTGTTGATATGCAATTCATGGTAGTGAAAGTGTCATCCTCCTTTATCTTTCATTTTCATCCTTTTACTTAAAATTTTAACATTACCATGAAATGACTCAAGATGTTTGAGAGTGGTTTTGACCTCATTGGATTTCATATGGAGAAAGTAGAATTTTAGATCTCACGCAAAATCTAGCAGACTTATCAGTTTTTCAAGATTTCAAGATTGGGGGGATTGAAATGTTTCCACTGGATTTTGTCATGTACTAGGGTATGAAACTCATATTTCATCAAGAGCACCAAGGCCTCTATGTACCTTGATGTTAATGACATTGGTTGTCGAAGTCCTCTATCATGACCCTACTAAAAATGTACCCATTACTCAAACAAAATCTTGACTTGACATGCTACATTTTTACTATCTTATGGGGTGATATTAATGACAAAGATCCCAAGATAGGCAATGATTTTGATGATATGTAGGTATTTGTTGTAGAATGATTTTTTTGGATGTTAGAGGTCATC
Source organism: Pinus taeda (assembly GCA_000404065.3). Taxonomy (NCBI): domain Eukaryota; kingdom Viridiplantae; phylum Streptophyta; class Pinopsida; order Pinales; family Pinaceae; genus Pinus; species Pinus taeda. The sequence continues at coordinate 19,760 of APFE030180366.1, read as the reverse complement.
CAAAGCATATTTGATGATGTATTTTTGGTTCAAAGATGGATTGCACTCGAGGCTATTTTGGTTATGTGCACCCTTACACGCTATATAAATGAGAAATTGTAATTTGTGGACCTATGGTTGATGAAAATTATAACTACTAGATGAATGATGTTATATGATTTAATCAATGTTTTTAAGTTTTTTATCACTAATTCATCATTATACATGTTCTCCTTAACATATATGCATCAAAATATATAAAAGTATATATTATATAACATTTGCTCCCAAAATCGCTCCCGACCCGAGAGCTTTTGAAAATGTCGCTCCCCGCTCTCGCTCCCAAGCAATGATGCCTCAAATGTTTGTTCATAAATTACAAGCCAAATATTATTCTTCTCGAAGAAACATGCACGGGAAGAATAAGGTAGTACCCGTCTTAACTTCTTGTTTGGAGCATTGATGATTTTGCTCCTTAAATTTAGAGGGAAATTCAGGGGGGGCTTGACAATAGGGTGGAAGGAATCCTTTGAACTCATTTCCTCATCTCTTTTTAAGGCGAGTATCCATAGTGAGTTGAAGTCTAAAGAATTGGAAAAGGTTTTCACCATTGTTAACCTTTATGGCCCTTGGGATAACTTCAAAAGACAAATATGTTTTAACTAATAAATGATAATGTGATTAAGGGGGATCTCGATTTAAAAAAATGAAGTTAGGAGAAGTTTGGAGGAAAAGTGCCAAAAAAGATTCCCTTGTAGAATACTTTGTTCCATTATTTGAAGATTTGGGATCACAGAATGTACAACATATTCAGATAGTCCCTACCTAGAGAAACTTTAGAAATGGAAGGGATGGAGTCTCTAAAAGGATAGGCAAGTTTATGGCAATGTTATCGGAACAAGACCAAAACTAGCTGGTCTGACTAGTTTGAGCCCTAAATCGATTTGACCAATAATGCAAAACTAGAACAGGGTGGTTCAATGTCGAACCAGCCAATTTCTAAATTGAACTCAATAGTAGGACCCTAGGTTTGAATATTAGGCAGCCCCACTCATAAAAAATAAAAATAAAAAATGCATTTGGAGTGTCCTTGGTCACATTGTATGGAAACAACCTTTTTTCACCAAACCAGAAGGTTCCATACAATGCGACCAAAGATGCTCCAGAAGAAAATTTACTTAAAATAAGTAATAAAAGAAAACAATAATTTATGAGTGGAGCAGCCTAATCAAGCCTAGGGCCCTAGTATTGCTATGCCATTAATGGTAACATTAAATTCTTAAAATTATCCTAAAGGAGGATGAAGTAGCCTATCCAACTGTGTACATTATAGTCTTGATAAAAGGGGGAAAACCCAATTATCCAATACTTGGGGCAACATCAGGTAAATTTTGGGTCGGTTGGGGCAAAAAGCCCAAATTGGGGGTGGCATTTGCAACCCCTCACATTTGAGAAACCCCATGAGGGAATCTATAAATAATGGAGAGTTGGAATCACATTACCATCATCAATTTAAATTGGAATATCTCTTATTTTCTTGAGTCTAAGGCTTTGAGGGTTTTAAGACCCCTTCTCTTTTGATTAGCTTCAGTGGAGGTGATCCCACCCTATCTAATTCTTTTGGCTTGTTTCGGTGGAGTTGATCCCACCCTACCTAGACGCCACTTCTTTTCTTGTTTTAGCATAGCAAATTCATTTGGAGCAGCTTAGATTTGTTTGGATTACAAGGAAGAAAGATTTGGTGGTTATCATCTTGTTGGTTTAAGCGGAGCATAGGACAATTTCGAGATACATCTAGCCACTGAAAATTCATCTTGAACCGTGGGCAGATTTCTCTAAGGCATCAAATTTGAGTCTAGGCAGACGCATGATCACAGGGCCACAAGCGACAACAAGGCCATAGGCCGATGTCACAAGTCCGAGGGCAGGGCACTGAAAAACCCTAGTTTGCTAGCCAAAACCCTCCCATAGCAAACAAGCAAGTCTCCTTGGATCACTTTGAGTTGTGGATAGAAAACATATATTGAAATTTTATTAAACGGCAAGGATTTGATCCCTGAGACTATAAGTCTAGGTTGCCTGGAGCAGAGATTACCATCACAACTGTGCATAAGAATTTCTAAAGTAGCGGCATTCATCTGTGGACTAGAGGTCTAGTGTAGCTCAGACTGTCCATGGTTTCACCCGAAGGCTGAGACATTCAGCACAGTTATCACAACAAAGGCTGCTTCAAGCACGGGTGGAACAAGGGAAAGCAGTGCCTAGATAAGCAATAGTTGGGCAATAAAGCTGTTAAATTAGTAGACACAAGCCTGAATAAATCAGTATAGATTACAATTGGTTATTTGCAGTGCAAAATAATTACATTGGTGGATTTTTGGTTCTATGTGCAGTCAGCCCTAACTTATGGTATTTGTTGAAGAATCATAATTGTTGTCGAAAGATATTATTTGCTATTAGAAATTTTTATGCTACTATTGAACGAATAATGCAATTGTACTAATGTCGTATCATTCTTTTGACTGATTGTAACCCTAGACAAACATAGAATCCTAAGGGCTAAAATTACCCTAGGACATTACATTATTATTAAATGTTTCAGGATGTTTGAGAGTGGTTCCAACCTCATTGGATTTCAAATAGAGAATTTAGATTTTAGGTCCCTTTCAAAATCCAGCAGATTTAATAGTTTTTAAGATTTCGGGATTGGGGGAATTGCAACATTTCCATTGGATTTTGTCATGTACAAGGATATGCAACTAGCATTTAATCAAGAGCACCAAGCCCTCTCTATACCTTGATACTAGTGGCATTGACTGTTGAATTCTTTTGTCATGACTCATGACCCTAGTAAAAACATACCCATCACTCAAACAATATCTTGACTTGACATGTTGAGCTTTTTCTATCTTATTTAATGCTTACAAGGTGATATTGATGATAAAGATCACAATATAGGCAATGATTTTTGTGATATGTAGGTATTTGTTGTAGTATGATTTGTTTTGGACACTAGAGGCCATCTAGAGCCTGTTTGTTGATGTATTTTTTGTTCAGATATGGTTTACACTTGGTGCTATTTTGGTTATATGCACACCCTTGCATGCTATATAAATGAGAACTTTTGCAATTTTTTCTATAAATGGTTCGGATTCATATGGATGCACATCAATATATATGTTATTTTTGAATATTTTATGTAGTTTTTGAATTCAATAAGAAAGCAGACAGATTTTCTAAGGAGGCATTAAATCTACAGGAAGGCAAGTTTTATGAAGCAGAATTCTCTGAGGAAGGAATGTCTTCTGAAGATACAAATCTCTGTTCTGGTAACATCAAGTCCTAGAGATAACTACTCTTTGAATATTCAAAAAAAGTTCTGTATGTCAATCTTAAGGTTGTTTCCGATTTTCTGTTTTCTTCAACCTAGAAAAGAACGGGCAGCCACCGAGGAGTGTATAAAGAAGATCTAGATTCAGCATTTTTGACAGGACAAAGAAATAGAAAACCCAGGCTCTCGTAGTGCCAGGCTGCCAGCAAAACACCTCTGATGTATATTTAATTTCTCCTTGCAGTATAAAATATAAGTTTTTTCCCTGGAGGAAAAAGTCCTGTAAAGAATTTTCTTTGGTCTGGGGGGGGGAAGAATCTTGTAAATTACGTTTAACAACCTGAAAGAAAGCCTCACTTCTTAAATGAGCCAGGGTAGTTAGGATCTGGGGTCAGCTCAGAAAAGTATGGATAGAAGTAAGCGACTAACGGAGCATAACTCAAATGGGCAATCAGTTCAGGAAATTAGAGAGCCTTCATGGAAAAGCCGTGACCAATAACTTGCAACCACAGCTACCATATAAGAATTTAGATTTGGATTTGACTTTGAGTTTAATATGATTCAGAAAACATGTTAGAAAAATAGCATTCAGAAAAAATTCGAAAGTATGAATATTATTAAATGATTAATATGAAAAAGCAAATCAATGATACATGAACATCTTGAAATGCATGCTTGAAATTGGTCCTTACATGGAGAAACCTCATAATACACCTTATTTACTGAACAGTTTGAGGCTTCCATTTTAATTTTATAATATTAATTATTATATTAAAATTTTAAAGTAAATTTCCCATGGGGCATAGAATAGATGGTGATGGGGTGTACTGTTAAGCCACTCCATGATGTGAAGGCTACTGGTTTGAAACTCCATGGGCAAAAATCCAGCCATCATGTTAAGGGCTAGTGTGGCCCAAGCCAAGTGCGATCCCTGGGTGATTTTGACGGCATAGATGCCCCTGGGTCTCGGTATCTCAAGCCACACGTCAAGCCTGATGTAATCTCTGGAGAACTTAGACAACTTAACAAACAAACAAAAAAATTGAAGTAAATTATTGTTTTTGCCATATTTGGCTTTTGTACAGTGTCAATTGAACTTGAGGGGGAATTCAGTGGAATTCCCGTATGGAAGTGTCTGATCTGGCCAGATTCTGCTACTATATTGGCAACCCAGTAGAAAAGCAACTCCTTCAAGAACCTTTTTTAGCCAAAGGTTCTGTATATGTCAAGTTTAGATAAAATGTGCTGCAATGCAAAAGGGAAAGGCTCATTCTCTTTTAAGGAAGGGTACATTTAAGCATTATTCAGGGAATCGGTGTAAAAAAAGGACTCTTTTTGACCCAGACTTTCGAGAAAGGGGTCAGTCCAAACATAGTAGCTTTTGGATGGGTAGCAATCAAAAACAAACTTCTAACCAGACTAGCCTGAAGAAACATGGAGTTGCAAGTCACTCCAGAATCTAGATGCAGTATGTTAATATCATGACGAAGATGTCACTCATCTCTTTCTTAATTATGTAATAGCAAAATCTCTGTGGCAATTTTGGGAAAATAATTTATCTTGCTCCAGGCCAGAGGCCAACTCAATCCAGGAAATTTTCCAAAACTGGAAGTGAGCTCACCTTAAATCTAAGTTTCTAAAGTTCATATGTAGCATTCATGCACTACTTGTTTTGTGGAATTTAAGGAGAGATGTGAACTCTATGACCGTCAAAACAAAAGTCTCATCACTCTTTAAATCTGAAAGAAAATTGAAAAGAGCCATTGAGGAAATAACTGACATGAGGCTGTGATCTGAAGACGATGAGAAAATTCCCCAGGAGATTGGTGCAGAATCCAATTGCAGCTTATCAACGAACAATGGAAACCTTCAAAACTAGAAACTCCAAAGGTTCATGGGACTGCAAAAGGAAAGCCATCAAAGACTGCCAATGGAGGGGCCTTGAGGAGAAGTGTAATGGGAATGCAACTGTATTTTCATGGTTAATATACGAGTTGATATGAACACCTAGGCTGAGCTATATCTTGAAATGGAAGGATTAAGACTTGCACCTAGCTGGGTAAGCAAAAGATCAAGATAGAAGGTAATTTAAAAGTTATAATTATCCTGATGCAAGGTAAAGCATCAACTTTAATTTAGAGGTTAAATTACCAGAGCAATTAGATTAAGGATGTAACCTTGGGAAGCATGGGGATTAAATTTTAACATGTCGGAAGGCTTGCAAACAAGATAGCTAACTAACTTGCCAACCAAGCCTTCAGCCTAAAGGAAAATGAGATGAAGATTTAATCAACAGGATGGATTAAAAAAAGGTGTCAACTGGAAAGGAGAGCTACTCAAATTAGTTGAAGACAATAAAAAAATTAGTCACTCTCAAGCTATAGTTCATCTGCTGGTACTTGTCCCTCTCAATCTATGGTTCATCAGTTGGATTTGCAACTGTATACAGCTCTATAAAGAAATCTGGTTGAATAGACTCTGTTTTCGAAGGAACTTCCTTGTACATTGGGTCTTTCAGAGCAAGAAGACAAAGTGTACTGTGAATGTTTCAACCTTCTTACAATCCAACTGATTTCTCTCCACTGCATGAATAAAATTTAAGGCGTTCCAATTCCTCTCATAGCTTGAGGATTGTAGCCATGACACCTATCATACAGGTCTCAATTGTGCCAAAAACAGCTCACCCACGTGAAAACTGGGCAAGTGGAGTTCAGATAAGGGATGCTTTCTTTAAATCCAGACCATAAATCTTTCTTTATTGATGTCACAAATCTCCTAATAACCTCTTAGTCACTAGGAGACCTCTTCATCGTTTCTTCAATATCATACCATGTTGGATTCAAGGCATAATCTGATGTCATATAAAGAAGTGTGTTTAGTTTGTTCCATTGTCCATGTATATGATGTTGGAATTGTGGAAACAACTTCTGATCTCTTTTATCTGTGATGATTTTAATTTTGTCAAGACTCGCACAGAGTCAATGTTTCAGACGTTTCACCTTAACATGAGCTATCTGCAATGATACTTGTTAGAGGATCATATTACACATTGGTTCAGCGAAAATGACTACAAATTTAACGCTTCCTATGAAGGGGTCAATGGCCCTATAACAAATTGGGGACATCATTGTCATATGGGAGATGCCTAAATTCTCTTCAGGGACACAGGGTAGATCCCCTGGACAAGTTTGATTGCAGATTCTAGACCTTGCAGAAGTCAACTGCAAGTTCCCCTTGCACCTTTACAAACCAAACAGAATTGGAGAAAATTCAAATGACAGAATCTATTGTATTTCTAGCTTTGATGAAGAACATTGTCAGGCTCAACATAGAAGATACAATGGTTCCCCATACATGCAATGCCCCATGCGTTTAAGCTCCTCTAATATGTGTACCAGTGACATGAATCTATAGGAATAAAAAACATAGGATTACCACTAGGTATACTTACCGGTGTCGGGAACCGTATAGGAGAAGCAAAGCAAAAATTAGTTGGCTCGGTGATGTTTCTCAAGAAAGGGCACATTTGAACGCCCTGATCGATTATCCCTTGCGATGGCGCGCCATTGCCATTCCTGCCTCTTGAGAAAAAGTCCATCTTTGCCCAAAATTACGAAAGCGAATCCTCGTCCCAAGACCTCGAACGCGAATTTGCCTGCCACGAAAAAAAACAATTCCTCGAAATTTCATATACCGTTAAAAAAAAATTTCAAACCAAAACCCCACTTCTAACCCGCCTTAAGCATGCATTTATGCCATCATATATTCCAATAAATGCAGAGTCAGGTATCATTCACAACATAAAAGCCAAAAAATCGAGACAATTTGGCCTCAAAATATAGAAGGTTCAATAATTTCAGGATTTTCTACCCCATAAGGACCTGAAACGTCCCGTTCGTCTGCAATTCCAACCAATTTTCCATCAAAGCATCACGGCCAACCTCCAGGAGGAGCCAAACTTCGGAGACCCCAAACATATGATAGGGTTGCAGGGAAATCTTGAAATCCTTAAAGCAGGGAAACAATTTTCCGCGAAAACGCACGAAAATGAACGGTGAAACCCTCAAATTAGACATCACTCACCTCAGAACAAAGAACTGGGAAAGATATGGCGGACGGAGAAGTATTAATATCGCTTCCAAGGCCGAAAGTATCCGATCTGTGTGTGTTCTCCTCGTTACAGGCGTGTGTTGCAACGCAAAATCAACACACCCAAATGCGTTTGCAATGCAAGCATTAGATGATGCGTGGGCTTGCAACACTACCTACCCACGTTCAAGATCGGCATTACTCACCTGCCTCAATTAACAAAATTCTGACAAGACGTTGTTCGAGCTATCCTTAGTCATCTAGTCAAAACCTGTGCACAGGACATTTCAGCCATCCGGTCTCTGAGTTGTCGTTATCATCTGTGTTGTCATTATCGAGCCGTCCAATCAAACCTACGTTAGCTGCGCTGGAAGTTACGGGTCAACGCCATCATCTGGTTGTTAAGCACGTGTCATATAGCGTCGACTCTGAACATGCGGGCAAGGAATATCGTCTATAAACTAGTCTACACACGGTGGGGGCGGCGGGGATCACATGGGCTGTTCGTTTCACACTCAGCTGGGCGTTGTCTACCGAGGGTCAATTTAGACACTAAAAATCTCAGAATTTTGGTGATGGAGGGTTCGAATTGTGTTTTTAAGAAATAGATTAATAGTAATAAATTTTTAGATATTTAAAATTTTGAAATTTGATAATTGTAATTAAGATTTTCAAAAAAATTAATTTTATTATTTTTAGTAAAAACAAAATTTGACTAAAATTATATAGCGAATTATTAGTGTTTCCAGCTTATGTACATTATTGATTCCCTAAATATTCTAAAATTTGACAAACATAAAAACTATAGAAAAAAACATAGAAACTATCGAGTCTGATTCCTAAACATTTAGGAAATCGACTTAAAAATAACCTTTCCAACCCGCTGCTAGCTAGATCTCATGGTGTTAGAGCTTTTTTCTAGACTTAATTTAATAATCAATAAAGCTTACTTGATTTGATAATTTAATATTTGATCATTTGAATCATGATCATTCGTATTATGTGTTATTTTATAATTTGTTTTCTGGTTGATATATATTTTGTTATTTGTGATTGGATAATTTGCATGGTAATTTTATGATTTTATTAAGAAAATGTGAAAAAAAGTAAATATGGAATTAGAGAGGTAAAGTAATTGATATTTGAAATTCCATGGTTTTATAAAAAAGAGGTGATGAAAATATGTTAATATTTTTCATTTATAATGATAGCTTTAGATTAAATGAAAATTTAATGGATTAATATTTTAAAATTTCTTTTAGAATGTGAATTTTAGATTTTTTTATAAGTATTCATATATTTTTTGTTATTATTTATGATAAAACACGTCTATAATTAGTCTAATATATATAGAGGTGATAAAAATATGCCAACATCTTTCATTTATAATCAGAGATTTAGATTAAAAGAAAAATTAATCTACTAACATTTTATTAAGTCTTTTACAATGTGAATTTTAGATCTTCTACCATTATTCATATATTTTGTTACTATCTATGATAAAACATTTATAATTAGGAGGTGATGAAAATATGCTAACATCTTTCATCTATAATCATACATTTGGATTAAAAAAAATTAATCTACTAATATTCTAAATCTACATTTATTCATGTATTTTGTTTTATCCATAATAAAAACATTTCTATAAATAGTTTAATATACATGTAGAAAAGGTAATGAAAATATGTGAACATCTTTCATTTATAATCTCATATATAGTAATGAAAATATGTTAATTAAAAGGAAAATTAATTTATTAGCATTCTAAAAAATGTTTCTACTATTACTTATATATTTTGTTTTTACCTATGATAAAACATTCCTATAATTAGTCTAGTGCATGCTTCTTTAATGTTGTCTAATCCATTTTCCCGATCTTTAATCTCATTCTTGGTGTTTGCCTAAACAGTGTTGCACAGTGTTGTAGGCTAAGTTGTTGCCTCACAAATTTTCTTGGCATTTGATGTAATTGTTGTAGGGCAGATGAAAGATAAGCTTGCTATTATAATGGAGGAGCATCTTACTCATGAAATTGGAGAAAACAAATGAAATGTAGAAGGCATAGATTCCTTGATTTTATTAGTAAATAACTTTTGTTTTAGTTGAAAGATTAGAAAGTTTGGATAGGAGTGATGTTAGAAAAATAAGTAATATTTTCAGCTTTTGTGGATATAAATGGAAGTAGTTTTTTTTATTTAGTAAAATAGAGATGGAAGTGGTTTTTTAATTAAGTTTAGTAAAATAGACCAGATTTTGTAGGAGGAAAAATCTGAAAATAAGCTTTGGCATGTGGAAAAAACAAAAAAAATAAATTCTTTTTTAGGAAATTTCAACTCATCTAAATTTTAGTAATGATAGAGAATGAATTAAATATATGGTTATCTCTAAATATATATATGTAATCAATTTTTTCCAATTTAAAAGAGAATAAAAAATATATTTATAATTCACTGAAAACTCTGCCTATTGAAATTTCAATTCAATTTAAATTTCAATTTTAATTCAAAAGTGTGAGTGGATAAATAATGTTTGCACATTCCAGAAATTAAGATCTGGCATCATATTAATTCACTGAATAGAGCATTAACTAACCAAACAATCAAATTAGACACCCAATTTTGATGAATATTATCACTTCCTCTGGTATGCATCTGATTTTGGGTTTCTTTACATTACTTTGCAAATAATAAATACGAATACCCACATTTAGCTCCTCTTCAAAAAGTCTCGCAATTCTAAGAAACAATTCGCTTCCATGTTGTTAGTTACTCTTAGCAGCGAAGAATATGGCAAAAACATAGCAGACAACCATCCATGATCTGTAATTTTTTCATGTGGAATCTCTACAAACACAATGGTCGGTTTGTTGAGGGTGTTTAAGTGAAAATGATAACTGTGTTCTTGACTTGTGCAAGAAACATGCGCTGCAAAGATAACACTGTTATTCTAAAACTATGTTCCAGCCAGTTGAAGAAAAAAGCAAAACAGAATACAAATGCCCTCATACGTTATACATAAATGTATCAAAATGGCAGGAAGGGAACTTATTAAAAACAGTAAAACACATTTACATCCTAAGTCTTGTACACAGATTTATCAAGCTAGAGAAATATCCTTTCCGAGGATAAACAACTATGGGATATGATTAAAAAAATGAGGAGAGGAGTTCAAAATCCAAATAGAACGCAAGTTTTTGTCCGCAGTTCGACTCAGAAATGTTGCGAATTCTCCATTCTATTGTGCTTAGTGTCGCTGTTCTGCACTGCCACAGTTATACACTGTGAAGTGTGGCTCCTTTGAACCTCTGTCACGCTTGTGTTTCTATCAGCACCCGCCTTGAGCGTTTCCTTTTTCTTTTTCATTTCCCTTCTTTGTTCACTATCCAACAAGTTGCATCTCTTTCCCAGTGAGGGCTCCCCTTTCTCTTATAAATCACCGCACGCCTACCCCTGTTTACTCAATTGAAGGAGAACCATGGCCGGAGCTAATACTCCCTCTCTTGTATAGGACTAATTAACAGCGAGATGATCGAGACTAGAGAATTAATTCTCAGTACACAATCCAAAAACCCATTTCACGTCCATCCGTAACTCCTCAAAACCAGATTTTGAAAGGCACTGTGTAGATAATGTTTAGGAATAAAATATATGTATATTTCAATGGAGTTGTTTATAATGTGATTTTTTGGAAATTTCGGTCATGGAATCTCGTGGAAAAAATTGAGGTTAAATTTTGATTTGTTGTAGTTAAAATGGTTTTTTAACTGCATATTTGGATTCAGCACCCTGAAAAACCCCTGTGACGCTTTGATTGTGTAGAAACTAACTATCAAACTTGCTATTCCAATAAATTGCTACCGGATTTTGAACCGAAAAACCCACCGGAAAGACTTTCAGATAATGTTGAGGAGTGAAAAATAAATATATATTAATTTTAA
>APFE030180355.1:61332-103641 GCA_000404065.3 Pinus taeda | reverse complement strand
GGTCCAGTGGAGTCAAAGTATGAGATTTTGGCCTGATAGTCTTGAGGTAAGGCCACTGGATTGGCAGGCAGTTGCAGAGGTGCATACCTGGCCATATTTGCTGGATTCTGGGGGTTAACTAGGACAACTGGGACAAAAGGAACAACAGGTATCACAAGGGTAACAGGTATAGAGGGTGTTACATCGTGGAATGGAAGAACTTGTGTGGGATAAGAAGGGATTAGTGGGGGACTTTGGGATGTTGATGGGGAACTGGGGGAACCAGGGGTAGAACGGAATAGGACCTTGACTAGAGTGGGGATTGAGTTAGGAAGCTCTGGCTGTGGACTGATGTCAGCACGTTGATCTTGTATTTGCTGGTTCCTAACAAACTTGGGGATTGTATTGGGATTTTCGAATATAGTGGGAGGTTTGGGGTCAGGGTTATTCCTTGTGTACCTGAGGTTCTTCTTAGGAGCCAGCTTCTGAGCTAGTCCTATAAGGTTTTATGAAGGCTTTGTGCAGCATGGACTGGACAGGAGCTCTAAAGACTCTGTGTATCTGTATAAGGTAAAAAGAGGTCTGAGTCAGCTCTACCTTAAGGCTACAGATGTTCGTGTGGGAGCAGCTTAAAGGTGTCTTAACTGATATTCAGACAGTGAGTGCAATTTCTTGATAGATTTTCAGACCTTTAGATCCTGAAGAGTTCCCCAGCGGAGTTGCCAGAATGCTTGAGGGCAGGTGTTGGTAATTGTTTCCAAGAAATTTTTTTGTTTGAAAACATTCTTCCAATAAGTTTTTGGTATAAGGCAGATGGGAATCATTTTGTACCTAATTGTGCTTTTTACTCAATGGCATCATGATGTCGAGGGTTGAATACACATATTCATTCTTCCATCATCAACATATTTTGAAAACCATTTATGTCATTCAACATATCCAATTATTTCCATGGATCTGTTAGTTGTTGAAGACTTCTATTGGCAATTTGTGAAATGTTGTTGCTAGTCAATTCCTTCCAAAGACTACACTGTACACATAATTGGTAAGCATGAAAGTTCGGACCTAGTAATTTCCACTGTCACGAACCTAATTAAAGATAGTTCTATTGTAAATAGATTTTTCTTAGTCATTGCTTGTACATAGTCATTTATGCCATTTTATTTCCTTTCTTCCTTCAAGGGTTGTTTTCTCATCTTTAACATAAATTTTTTTGAATGGTTGTTTTTCCTGCACCTGCATATGTGGAGTAATATTGACTACAATTGACTTGTTGATTGCAAGTGCTTTTCTAGTTTTAGTTGATTGCAACCGCTTCCTTATCTTTGGCTTCATATCCTGCTTCTTTAATTTCAAGATATTTGGATTTCTTTTCGTTGCCCTTGATATTGTTCTCCACTTTTGAATTTTTGAACAACATAATTTTTGTTGTAAAGTTGTGCACACCTAGAGGTACTTTGACTACTGCCAGCCCATAAAAAATAGATCTTAGGATATAATCTTCTTAATAACTTCTTCACTTAGTGAAGCAACTTTTAGGTAACCTTTTATAAAAGCACCCCTTTCAAAACTTGCTTGATTTTAGATAAAAAGAAGGGCTTTGATTCAAAATGGAGTATGCTTATGGATATTCTTACCTGGGTACTATAAAAGTATGTTTCCCAGAAACTATACTGAAAAAAGGTGTCCAAAATTGATGCCATTTGGTTTTTATACTATGCAAAATGACTTGAGGTTTCTAGTGATGTTTCATGTCCATTTTTTAGGAGAAACATGTTTCTCCCATGAGAAACAACTGAGAAATTTTAGTTGTTTGAGCCTCATAAATGTTGTATCTCGATGTTTTCAATTGTTTCTTGTTGAGAGGAAATAAGAGAAAATCCAAGAAAGGGAAAAATTAATTAAAATATATATTAATATATTATAATATATTAATATATATATATGTATATATATATATATAATATATATATTATAATATATAATATTTATCTCAAGCTTTCCCTATATAAACAACAAATAGGTTGAAATGAAATTTAGGGAAAAATGAATTTTTTAGCAAGATATTTCGTGCAGCTGGACAGAGAAGGGGAGATCAGTGTGTTAGAATCACCACTTACTTTCTACTGCTATAGATTTTGGAGTGCCTTTCATTCACCTAGAATTGCATTTGTGTTTTGTGAATATTTTTTTACTGCCACGATTTTTGTCCATTGTATTTGATGCTCTCCACAAGTTGTTGGTAGTCCATTTGAACTTAAACTCTCCTTCGTAAACTCTTTGTCACTTCCTTCTCTGATACCATGACAAGTCACAAAGAGAACATGCAAAAGAGAGACCATAGTAAAATCATTTCCCACAAGAATCACCTATTTTTTATTGCATAAGAACCTGAAATTATAATACATAATTTGTTTCAAATTTAGTTGTTGAAACTAAGGATAAAATTTTAACCAGAATAGATCAACCCGGAATAAAGTTTAAATTTTTAAACAAATATTCTCTGAATATTGTTTGTCTTATGTTATCTTAAACTTATGCCTATTTTAATCAAACTAGGGTGCCCATATAAAATGGGCGTTGTTATTCCTAAATTCAACCATTAATTTATGAACCTTGCATATGAGGTACTAGGAACCACACAATAATGCATTATTGAGTTGATCGATCAAGTTCAGGCACTTACATGCCATTATTATAGGATTCTTCTCTTGGTAGCTCACTGTGAAACATTCTTAATGTGGATAATGACAACCAATAATCTAGGGCAACATATAACATCTCTTTGACTCTCTGGGGCCTTGAATCATGTCAACTTCTCTTAGACTCATATATGAACCTTAAATTTTTTAGAAGATGTTTCACATCTTTCATGCAAGCCCTCAATCAGATAACTCTTGACCATATTAAATCTATTAAATACATCTCACAATGACCATGCTTGCTTCCATAAACAAATAGTTATCCATATCTGAATGGTCTGATGTACACAGTTTGATCTTTTTTTCTTTTCAAATTGAAATTGAAAATATATTTTTATTGATTAAAAAATTGATGTGGTATAATTATTCAATAAAAAACACTGCAGCAAGAAAGCCCCTAGCCATGTAGCCTCATGCTTCATTGAGCAGGCCAATCATGTCAAAAAAAAAGGAAGTCGTACAACCCCAGGTACTCTAGCTGGGATAAGAAAGGCATTCACTATTCTCATTTTTTGTGGGATATCCTTAACTAAGTAGAGCTTGCAGGGCAACACATTAATATAATACAATTAAAAATGCTAAATTTGTAACTAAATGCAGGACACAAGTTAAATTGTTCCTGAAATGGAACTTGGAAGATTGACAGAATAGTTGAAGACAATACCAAACGATACCAAATAATCCCTTTAAGATGAGGGGCTTGATGGCAGTTGCTTCCCTAAGACACGTTGTCTATAGTTGTTGCAGCACAAATCATGAAGGGATCTCACTATGCCACGAAGCTTCTGACAAAGTGCCAATGATTTTAGGGCTCTACAAGGAAGACAGTCCACCTGAGAATCACACATTTAATGGTGATGTAAAGGCTATTCCCACACCCGAAATCATGTAAGTTGTACTAAAAAATAGACAAACATTTCTCAACACTTCAAAACTGGATGTTTTGGAAATTTGATGCCAAAAACCCTTATCCAACATACGAAAATGCAGCCATTAAAAGTAGTGAACACCAGAAAAGGTGATCACACTACCAGTACTTTTCTTGACATTCTAAATGTCTTCTCCAATTAATCAGGTTCCCAAAGACGAGCCTCATGTTGGATGTTATATTTGAAAGTCCCTACGAATACATCAATCATATGCTCCTCTGGAATATTAGTTACCCTGATATTCAATTTTTAGAAGTTCTCAATGTTCTCCACCATTGAACCCTTTTTCTTGAGATTTATCAATTGGCTAAAGAAGGTGTTTCTCTTTGTATCCTCATAATGTCCTATCATTTACTCCATAAAAATTGACCAAGTGAAAAGTGGTTTACGAGAACAAATTAATTGATATCATAAAAATTTATTGGGTTCTAAATATAAATATGTAATGCGTACCTATTATGTGTGTTGCACATCATGGAGATCAAAATATTGCTCCATCTATAATATCCATGTTACCAGATCCTTGTCATTAAACTTCCTCATATCGATTTTTGGAATGTGGTGGGTCTTACCCAACCAACATTGGAGTCTCTAAAATCATAATTCATAATCGTTTTTTCCTCATCATGATTTTCATGGATTACCTTGTCACCATTGGGAAGTATTTCTTGCATCAACTTTCTCAACCCTTCCATCTTGACATTCATCATTGCTTCCACATCTTCCATCAAACCTTCCTAGTCCCATTTTATTTTTACTTCTAAACCATCCATATTAACATTCATCATCGCTTACAATTAATTTTTGGTTACTCTTTGCGAGAGTGAAATTTGTTGCACTTAGTCTCGCTACTTTGATATATCATGTTGAATTTATTCCTCTTCTTCATGTGTCATAGTAGAGCTTTCTGGTTGCTTACTAGGTGTTTCCATTTTTTTACTTTGGGGAATTTTGGAATCAAACAATGGTATCTATGCTTCACTACACCCTTTGAATCACTTCAAACTCGTTTTTCAAACAAAAGTTATGCAAAAAAAACAATTACACATTTTTTTCTTGCTTTTTAGGAGCTCGACATTGAAACTATTGTATCTCTATAATTTCATCTCTTCAAGGTCTAAATTCCATCCTGTGGTGGCCCTCCAAGTCTTATTTTCAATTCCACAAGTCATACTGATATTTTATTCTTCAAGGTAAAGTTATGCCCAATCTCCCATGATGACCTAATCATGGACTGGTTCAAAAGAGTGAACTTGTAGGAAATTCCACGTATCAATGTTTCAACCTTCAGCCTTGAAAATGATACACACAAAACTATAGTCCGTTTGATTTTAGTCACATTTTACGAAATTCAAATCCGATGCTCGTAGAGAAAGTTATAACGAATTTGCCTAGGTCACTTGTTTGTTAGACTAAATTTTGGAGCCTCCAAAAACCTTAAATTCCTTAGATCATATCGCAGAAAATATAGAAAAAACAATCTAAAATTTGTTGGGTGCAGGAATTACACTTAACCAAACTCCTCAAAACTTAATTTGTCAACCCAGGGGATCCGTAAACTTAGAGATGAAGCACAGGCAATGCCAGAGATGGTATGAATCTTCCTAATATAAATCCCTACTTTCTTTAAAGGAAAGATTGCATAATCAAATTAAAAAGAGAAAAAGGCAACTTGAACCATCAAAATAATCTAAGACTGGAACAAGGAAGAATGCATTTGCAAGAGGGAATTAAAGATAAAGGGAAATCACTATAGCTAATTATTGTTTAACTACTGAGTGTGTGCTTTTCTTTAGCAGAGACACTTAGCAGTCTCATCAGATGGGCCCTTAAACCTACTCCTTTAGAGATTTCCTTCTTGCACTAATCTGTCCTGTACTATCACAGTCTGCTTGCACTGATGCAGGAACAAAGATTTATGCAGAAGGTATAAATGGTGTCTTTACTAAAGGCTTTTTACTTCTTGCAAGGGCTTGAAATTTTCCAGGTTCAAAGCACTCAGATCTTGTGGCAAGAAACTAGTTCTTGTACCGGATCAGAGCTTCCTGCATTTAGCATTTAATTCTTAAAATGAGTGCTTAATTATTGCAAGTGCTATTATCAATTTGCACACATAAAAAGTGAATGTTTCTGATCTTGACAGAGTGCAAGAATAAAGAAACAATCAATATACATTTATCATGCCATAAGCATTTAATGAAAGAAAGAAGATTGCGAGAAGTAGACTAAGAAGGCTTGCTGCATCACATCAATGTGCACTGGTGCAGGTTCATTTCTCCTGCTTGGACCAGGCGGGGAAAACCAATCAAACAGAATTTGCAGAAAAGGAGATATCACACCAACGTGCACTGGTGCAAGGTTATTTCTCCTGCTTGGACCAGGCGGAGGAAAACCAATCTAAAATCAAGTGCAGGAAAGGGAATTATCTACTTCACACAATGAATCCACTTTCACTCAGATAGGATTGAATGTGCTTAAAATTAAATCACACTTGACAATGTAAACACAAATTACAGGAAAACGGGAAATGGGGTAAACATGCTAGGTTGGCTGGGCCTTAGCCAACCAGCGTGTTTCCCCTTTAAATAAAAATGTTGCTCAGTACTTTAATCAATTCATCAGCTCAAATACAGAAACACAATTCGTGAAACATGAGGCGGAGCTCCCTTTTATTAATTCATTGAGGCAAGTACATAAGTTAATACATTTTCCAGCCCATATCCGGGTGATAACAAAATACAACAACCTGTTGCCGCCTCTCTGGTTGTGTCTCTGTTCTATCAAAAAAAAAAATTAGTCCTATTTACATTCTACATTATATAGATCTTTGGCCAAAGGCCAAAATAGATCATTCAACTGATTACATAACCAAACACAGAATTTAGCTTTTTGGCCTTCAAAATTAGACAATTAGCAAAACTGGCCATAGCCAATCTCTAGCTTTCGTCCTTCACAGATTCGATCTCAGCTGCCTTTGGATCGATCTTGGTGTTGTGGTTGAAACTGCTCAAAACAAGGCGATTCAATCTCAGCTGCCTTTGGATTGATCTTGTTGTCGTGGTTGAAGCTGCTCAAAACGAGACGGTGATTAAGGAGGTTCGGATCTGCTGCAAGGATTTGTTGTGCTGGCAACGGTTGAAGATCTGATCCTGCACTAGGATCAACGGTCACGGTAAGTACTCTAACCACCAAATAAACATTGGAGATATCGATAAGTTACAAAGAGTGATTACAAGTAAGAAATCATGTAATAAATTATTAGTTAATTCTAAGTTAAATTAAAAGTATGAAAAATAAAGTTTATACAAAATATTTCACCGTGCTTGGACTGGTGCAAGATGAAGGTGTATAAAAGAGGTAAAACAGCAGTAAATGTTTATGATTTAGGAAGGGGAAAATGGAAAAAAGAGAGAAAATTAGGGGACTAACATCCTCCCATCCCTAAGTTGTTGTGTGTCCTCACACAACTCTTTATCTTTGCAAAAACCTTCAAAACTTTGAGCATTCCAGCTCAATCTTGCTCTGGCATACTGACATCAGCTTGCAATTTTTCAGACTTCTTCTTGCTGTTGTTCTTTAGTTTCTTTGTCACCTTTTTAAGTCGCTTGAAACATTGCACAAATCAGTACTTCAAAACTCTAACTTCTCCTTTCTTTTTATGGATCTCCGCAATTAATTCTTCTTTACTCTATTCTTTATCCTCCTACGCTTTAGCTATGAGCTGTTCTAAGTTCTACACTTGAAGCTCTAGTTCAGCTATCCAAGCAACAGGAGTTACCAAATCTTCTTCTTGTTTTGTCTTGACAGGGGCTATGTCTTCCTCAGGGACCTCAATATCCCTCATGGTTACATTAGGAAATTCTTCTTCTTCTGGTTCTTCTTCTTTTGGTTCTTCTTCTTGCACTGGTGCAAACGGGGATTCAACATCCTGTGGGGACTGTGGTTCTTTGCATGCACCAGATTCTTTATTATTTTTCCAGGGCCTTTTAATGAAATCTGCCAACAGAGTGTCATATTTAACCTCTGCAAATTTTGTTGCGTCTGCAAGCACTGATAAGTTGTCTTCTTCGGGGGTCTGTGCTTGTACTGGTGGTGTCGAAAGAGTCTCTACAATAGGTGCACTAGTTGTCTTCTTATTTGGAGATGAGGCCCTTTCTTCTTTTGATTTTTCAGGTCGTTTCCTTTTTGGACTGGTGCAAGAAGGACTCCCCTTTTCATTCTTACTCAAACCCTTGCTTTTGTTGGCGAGGCCCTCTGTCTCCTTTCCAGCAGTTATCTTTTTATGTAGTTGTTTTAATAGCATCTCCCAGGTCATGTTGTTAACTTCTAATTGTTTCTAGAACAAAATCTTTATCAAGTCATGGTGATATAACTTCTTGTCGGCCTGGTCTTCCCATCCGTCCTGCACACCTTTGGCCATTTTTTTCCAAGCTCTTAAGCAAAAAATAGGGGAAATTCATCCTCCACCGGATGTGTTGGGTGGCTTCGAAATGTTACAACATCCTAAAATGGTACACAAAAGTGCGGGAGTACCTTCCCTCACAAGTTACGAATTTTTGTAGGATGAAAAGGAGGTCCTGCCACTATCCCAGTAGGGCACTGCACAGAACTCCTTCCTTCCAATCTACCTTCATCTTCTTGTTGATGATGAAACACTGCCATCGCTTCCTTTCTAGTTTCTGATTTTTATACCACTGCTC
This sequence comes from Pinus taeda, assembly GCA_000404065.3. Taxonomy (NCBI): domain Eukaryota; kingdom Viridiplantae; phylum Streptophyta; class Pinopsida; order Pinales; family Pinaceae; genus Pinus; species Pinus taeda. The sequence goes on along the minus strand of APFE030180355.1, from coordinate 95,331 downwards.
ACCAGTATTTTCCAAGCTTGTCGCTGCTGCTATAAACTTTTCCGTAACCTTAAATTTCAGAGGCCCAATTTTTACTCTACCATTTTTTAAAATTTTGGTAAACTGTAAGGCCACTTCACTGTTGTGCCTGCCAAAATTTTGAAAGAACTGAAGAAAGCTCGAGTCTCACAATAGTGCAAGACTATTGCGATACTCAGCAGTCTGTTCTACCCTACTAAGAGACAAAGGTTCACTTCGAATAGGCGACATCGCTACTTAACGGTTATGAACAGTTGAGAATTTACATGCAACAACGGGAAAATTGGTTCTTATAGATAGGGATCCAACCGTCCACCATCCCTTCCATCTTATAACCCATTCATTCCACTGAAATAGCCGTGGATGCATGGCATCTTTGAGATCATGTCGGATTGGTACTTGCGGCGGCATTTTAATGGCTAGGTGAGGTAATCATTATGATTGAAGGACACCTAGGATTATGGTGGAAAGGGGCATTTATATCCAAGCAATGATTAAACACTTCCGCACTCCTTCATTATTCGAAAAAGAACTTAGCATTCATTACAAAGTGATCATGATTCTTAACTTAAAAACACCTTGTACTTTAAATAATTTTCTCCTAGTTAATATGATAGCACAAGTACTCATCAACTAAGTGAAAGAACTTCTTATAAAATTTCATGATGACCACTTTCATATGACATACGCTATGAAAAGAACAAATTGTACTATGTTTCTGACAGGGTGCATGCTTGCACCGGTCTGCTTGCGCCGCTTAAACTATGCTATTATGTTGGTACCATTCTGCTTGCATTATTATATAGGACGACATGCTTGCACTAGTGTAAGCATAATATCTGAAAAAAAGAACAGGGAATTTAAATTAAATATAGGTTGGACTTCCAACATGACTTCCTCAACTTATACTAGAAATTTTCTTTGCCCTTTCTTTATGCTTCAAAGAATATCCTTTTGCTCTGTGTGCGCGAGATCCTGCAATGAATTCATGAGGGAACAAAGAAGTGGAAAAAGGGAAATTTCAGAATGGGAAGGAATTATGTTACAAGGATTCCAGGAATAGTACCACAAGAGGGGATAAACAGAGGTGGGGTAGGGAAAAAAATTCAAGGGTAAAGTGGGGTTTTTACGAAACGGACAAGGTAAATTCATAAGAATATGGGAAGGTTAATAATTCTGGGATTGAAGAAGAAAACTAAGGGAATATTACGAAAGTGGAATATGAAGAAAGGTAGAAAATTTTCTGGAAATTCTGCCTGCACTGGTGCAAGAAAAAATAACTACAACGAAAATTAAGCATTACTTGAATAAAAATATCCATACTAATTACCCCAATTGTATAAAGGTTGGTTCTGCTGAACCTCTTTTTACTTGGTGGTCGTTAGCATATCTAAAGATCAAGCAACATTTTCTTTTTATTAGAAAATTTTTTATCTTCCTGCCAGCAAGCTAGTTTTCAAGTTGATCCTTCTGCATCATGTCAACGAACTGATTTTCATAATTACATGAAAATGTTTTTTTCTTTACTTTTTTTCTTTTTTAAATTGTATTATTTATTTTTTAAGAAGAAGAAGAATTCATGTTTTCAAAATGTTGGTATTTCCATTCACCACTACCGTCCCGAATTGCTATTGGACTTGTTGTGTAAAATCTTTCCTGGCAAGTGTCTGAAAATACTTCTTTAATATGTGTCCATTTACCAAGAATACTGAATTTTTTCCATCAATAGTTTTAAGTTCTACTACTTCATTCTCAAATACTTGGATCACTTCATAAGGTCCTATCCAATGTGTATGGAATTTCCCTTTAAAAATTTTAAATCTAGAGTCATAAAGGAGCACCCAATCACCTGGTTGGAATTGCTTTTTCTGAATAGACTTGTCATGCTGCCTTTTGCGTTGCTACTGAATTAGTATGTTCTGTTGAACAACATCCCTACGAAATTCATCTAGCGCATTTAATTCAAGAAGACGTTGTTGTTGTGCCTCAAAGAGATCTAGTCCTAACCGTACTGTAGTTCTGAAAGTTTTGATCTGGAATTCAATTGGTAACAGAACCTGTTTGCCATATACCAGCTCATATGGTGTATGTCCCATGATATTTCTACAAGTGGTTCTATATGCCCACAAAGCTTCTAGTAACCTTTCAACCCAGTCTTTCCAATGCATATTTATTGTCTTTATAAGAATGGACACGATCACTTTGTTTGTGGATTCCACTTGGCCATTTGCTTGCAGGTGATATGGCGTGGATTTCCTGTGCCGAATCTTGTATTGCTCCATCACACCTTGTACCAGATTAGAAATAAATTGTGAACCATTGTCAAAAACAATTTCTCTAGGCACACCAAATCTAGTAAAGGTTTCAGTAAAAATAAAATCAACAACAAGTTTTTCTGTAGCAAAAGAAACAACTTTAGCTTCTACCCATTTTGCAACAAAATATGTACAAACCAAAATATGCTTTTTACTTAATGATGTTGGATTTATTGGCCTTATAAAATCAATAGCCCATTTGCAAATGGCTTAATCATAACTTGGGGGCATAAAGGCATTTCATTGGTTTGATTAGGCTGGCCCATTTGTTGACAGCTATCAAATCGCCTGACATATTGTTTGGTATCCTTAAATAAGGAAGGCCAAAAGTAACCAGCACGCAATACTTTATATGCAGTCCGCTTATCAGTGAAATGGCCTCCACAAGGTTCATCATGAGCGGATTTCAATATGTCAAACACTTCCTCCTCTATTACACACCTACAGATAATCGAGTCTAGACCAGTGTAAAAGAGATCTCCTTGAATCTAGGAGTATGCAACACTTTTCTGAATAATATTCCGCTTTTCATGAGCAGACAAGCGGGGTGGTGTTTTCCCAATAACCAAGTAATTAGCAATGTCAGCAAACCACGAAGAATCTGTTGACATAACAAAAAGATGTTCATCCGGAAAATCATCATTAACAGGAGTTGCTTCACCAAGATTATCTAATCTAGAAAGAAAATCCGCTACAACATTAGATTTTCTTGGTCTATCAACAATAGTAATATTAAATTACCGCAACAATAGTAACCACCTAGTCACTCTACCATTAGTCAATGGTTTGTTCATCAAATATTTAATCGCAGAATGATCAATATGTACAAATACTTCATGTCCTGTAATATAGTGCTTGAACTTATTAATTGCAAAAAATACAGCTAAAAACTCTTTCTCTGTAACTGTATAATTTAATTCAGCGGAAGACAAATTCTTACTAATATAATAAATAGCATAGGATTGCTTATTTTCCTCTTGTCCTAAAGCTGCGCCAATAGCCAAATCTGAAGCATCAGAGGAAATGTGAAAAGGTAGGGACCTGGTAGGACCTCTCAAAACTAGTGCCTATAGTAACTTTTCCTTCAATGTTTCAAAAGACTGTTGGCAAGCTGTGGTCCAAGAAAATTCACTATCCTTAGCTAGAAGTCGGAAAAGAGGGGTAGCTATCTTAGAAAGATTTTCAATAAATCTCCTATAGTAACCAAAATGTCCTAAAAAACCTCTTACTTCCCTTTGAGTTCTGGGTGCAGGAAGATGCAGAATGATTTTAATCTTTACTGGATCAACCTGGATGCCTTTACTAGAAATCAAATGGCCAAGTACCACTCTTGCTTTGCACATTAAACTACATTTCTTATCACTCAAGGCGAGATGGGCTTCCTGATAGTGAAGAAGTACTTTCTCCAAATTTTTGAGAGCTTCCTAAAAAGAATCACCAACACAAAAAAGTCATCCATATAAATTTTTACAAATTCTAGATCGGAAAAAATGGCCAAGACTGCCCTTTGAAAGGTAGTCGGGGCATTACATAAACCAAAGGGAAGCACTTTATAAGAAAATGTACCCCATGGACATCTAAAAGTAGTTTTATCCTTATATTTGGGTGCAATCTGTATCTGGTTATAGCCACTGAAGCCATCCAAAAAGGAAAAATATTTCTTTCCTGCAAGGGTATCAAGCACCTGGTCAATGAAAGGGAGAGGGAAATAATCTTTGAGATTGGCTTTGTTTAATTCTCGATAATCAATACAAATATGAATTTTCCATCTTTCTTAGGTACTAGCACTAATGGAGAGACCCACTGATTTTCAGAAATAGGATAGATAAAACTAGCATCCAAGAGTTTATGTACTTCTTCCTTCACAATATCTCATAGAGTTGGATTCATTCGCCTTTGGGGTTGTGTACAAATTTTAGGAGGATTACCTTTCATATCTTCATAGCCCCAAGCAAAGGCAATAAGATGGTTTTTGCAACAAATTCACAAGCTACTCCTGCTGAGATGAGTCCAAATCTAAACTAATATGCAAGTATTTACCAAGGCTAATCTCAACAAGAGTAGTATCAGTCTCAAGAGTACTCAAGGGAGTGGTCAAATGCAGCGGTACAGAAGAATGAGAATCATGATTATCTTGAAATTCTAGGTTGAAAATCTGGCTCAATGGCTAAAAATTAGGTATAATGTCTATATTATTAAGGAAATCTTGAATCTCATCTTTATGAAGACCCAATATAATGATGGATAAGGGAAATGGGTTGAGTCTCCTCATCACTGCTTTGATCCAACCATAAAGTATCTCAAAGGTCCTGAATGGATCTGGCAGGGGGATATAAGGTAACTTTCTTCCTAGAATCTCCATGTGAAATATACATATCACTGGAACGACATCCAATATATGCATCAGCCGTAGCAAGCCATGGTCGACCCAAGATCAAGGGATATCATCCTACTGGGTTCTTTGGCTGAATCACAATGAAATCAGCAGGATATTCCCAAGAATCCAATGAGATGATCACATCATCCAATACTCCTGGAGTAATTTTAGATCTATCTGCTAATTCAAGCATAGTGGGAGTAGTGCAAAGATGAGATAAACAAAGTTGATCCATGGTTTGCTTAGTCATGATATTAATGGCTGCCCCCTGGTCTATAAGAACATTAGAGACAAGGACATTACCAATCTGATCTGAGACAACAGGGTTTCCGGGATCAGTGTATTTTTCCATAGACACACATCCCATCATCAACTATGTCGCCCTACCAACAAATTGAATGGTTTGGGGTTCCAATATCTTCCTCCTGGGTTTCTTAAGACAGAGCTCCTTAATAATCTTGGTACAAATGGGGATCTCTTTGATGGCTTGAAGCAAAGGTATCTTAATGAAAATATTATGAAGCTCTGATGCCAAGCTAGTCTCAAAAATAGGCTCACTTCTTTCCATTACTAACCTCTCTGGGAAGGGAGGCTGGTTGGAAGAAGATGGCAAGGATTCAGAGGGTAAGGGTTGCTTAGTGACATCTTTCAGAGAATGGTTAAGAGTTTCCTCTTCTCCTTTCTCTTCAACAATCACTATAGGTTACTTATGATTTTCTGATGTTATAGTCCTTCACGATCTTAATTGAATATCATGAACCCCAACTAGAATATACTGGTGATTGAATGGTAAAGGTGGGTTTGTTACATAGATCATTTGCACTGCTTTATTATTGTTAGGATTGGGCATAGGTTGAGTAGGCAACTGAGGTCGAAAAGGTGGAGGTAAAGGCAACGGCGGAGTAGACTGACTCAGAAGTTGAGGCATTGAAAAAGGTGTATGCATAGATGGATATGACTGCATAGGTGGCTGGTAGGAATATGGAGAATGAATTCACCCTCTCCAACCTTGTTGCCATGGTTGAGAAGGTTGCCCATGCTGGTATTTATTCCCATACTGCCATTGCTGATTAGTGTTAGGATAATAATATGCATGTGAATTATAACCAAAATAGTGTGGAGAAAAATCAAAAGCCATACCTGCACCTACCTGAGGCCAATTCCTTCTTGCTCCCATAGCATACAAGTATTCAGCTTCACGCTGTCCCCCTGTAAATACAACTTTAAGTCCTGGTATAGAAGGACATTTTTCTGTGACATGGTCTTCTGCACAAATAGCACACTTATTAGTTTCTTTCAAATTAAGAGGACACTCTTTAAGAGGATGCTTGTCCCTACATTTAGGACAGAAAATACATAATGACTCTTGTTCCTTCATGAGTTTTTGCTTAAATTTTAAAGAGTCCAACTTTTTGGTAATAGTATTCATTATATCAATTTTCATGTTTTCCATTTTATTTTCTAGTCCAATAATCATAGTATCAATAGATTCAGTTTTTCTATTTCTATTTCGAGTTCCTCTACCAGATCTATATTGATTTCTTGAATATTTCCTGCATAATTCACAAATTTGTTCAAAAGTTTGCTGAGAAATATCACCTTGTCCTAACATATTTAAATTATTTCTAGCATTATCAGTAAGTCCTCTTAAGAAAAAGGTTCTAATAGTACTTGGATCAAACTTAAGTTTCGAACTTTGTAAAATATACAAAAATCTTTCTAGGTAATCTTCAAGAGTTTCATCATCATCCTGTATGATTGTAAAAATCTCATCCTGCATGTCCCGAGTTTTGCAATATTCTTAATATTTAGACAAAAACACTCTCTTCATCCTATTAAGTTCCTATACTAATAGGTGTCATATGTCATGATTGACTTGACTTAGCTCTGAAATATGTACATACTTTTGCTTTCTACAATTCTTTTCCATATTTGTAAAAAATAAAAAAATAAAAATAAAAAATGCAAAGAGGGTATGTGCTAAAAGAAAAATCAAAGGGCAAAAAGAATGAAAAAGGTCAGAAAAAATGAAAGAAAATGAACCCCAACAAAAAGAAAAGACCGTGAAAGTGCGCAAGTCCAAATGCCACTGCTTTACTTTCGTGTAATAAAGGTTGTGTGCAGCTTGTCACCTATGCCACAATCCATGGTAGCCAAATAGTGTAAACTTGGTTATTCCATGCTTTTAATTTCATGTTTTTAGGGATAGAGAATAAAATCTGACCAAACTGTTTAATCTTGGCAGACAAGTAGATAGGTAGAGTGAATAAAAGGAGCTCAACAGTTTAATTTGAGCCCTTAGATGTAATAAGGCTAGACTTAGATAGATATCTACATGTAAAAGAAAAGAAAGTGTGATAACGGTTTGCCATTTTAAGTGCACCCTAATAAAGAAGTAAAAATGTTAGGATAAAGTAGGTAGGGTAAGTAGATGATGGTTGCAGAATAAATGTGTGGTAAATGGTTAAGTTTAAGGCTTAAATCTTTTGCTCTCATCACTTCGACAAAGCATGGATCACAATGAAGACAGCATATCAAGAATTCAAAGTCAAATTAATTAACTTCCTCACTCTTTTTCCCCTAATTTTCACTAATTTCCCTAAGTACTAAAGGCACCTATAACAAGTTAGAGGGGCTCAAAGCGTTTCTCTGACTTTTGGAGGGACCGGACCCTCGGCCCAATAATTTGAAATACCTAAAGTACTTAAATCCCCTTCCTCAATATCACCCCTCCATAAAGTCATTCATTCCCTTTATAAATATTTTTTAAGTAAAATCCTATTTTACTTAGGGAAATTAAAACATTTTATCTCAAAAACCCTCATATTCTACTAGCCTAAGTCATGAATGTCGTATGATGGAATGCTTTCAGAAACATTTTAACTTAGCGCATATTCATATCATACAAAGTCATATTAACCGCTAATTAGTATTATTATTTAATTCCCAAAAACAAACTACTCGTTACCCGTATTATTCTTAAAATCCCAATAAATATATATCCCGCCCCGCGGTTGTGAAATAACCTTAATACCTTTCATAAATGGAATTAATTAGTCAACACGTGACGAATTAAGAACCCCGCCCCCAATGTGATTAAAGCCTTTTAATTAACATCGGGCCCCCTCTATTAACCATCAGTCACTTCCCAATCCCCGACCACCGTCCGATCAAATCACTTAGATCCGACGGCCACTGCTCATATCGCACAGGCCCTTTGGTCAGACGTTAAACGTGCGATATGAGCGGTTTTCCAAAAATTTCCAATGCTACGTGTCAATTAATAAATGGAATCGCACGGCCCTCCCTCAATACCACCAACCTCCCATAAGCGATGCAATGAAACCCGCTTACCGCCTCCCATAAACAAAAAAATGTCACATCATCAAGTTGACGCCATCTGTCCTTGTCAATAACCCACCAAAACATTGACTTTTCATAAAAAATAAGTGTAATCTATTCTTCGTCCTATTTTCAGAACAATCCCATGCATGCACACAACACGTCCAAAATCAACCAGCTCGTCCCCCAACTGTCAACCACCTTGAACGTTGCCTTTCAACTCCACTCCAGTCCATTGTGTGCATCCTGCAAACATGAAAATCATAGCTAGTTGCCCAAAAACAGGTATTTACTAGATTTTCTCGTGGAAACCCTATTGTATACTGAAATTCCTCTAAAATTGTTTTAAAACCCAAAATTTTTCAGTATAATTGAGTTGCTAATCTTAGTCCCATTACTCCCCGGCACCTCTGTTTCAGCAATTTCATTGAAAATCCCAGTTTCGTCCCTAAAAACACAAGAACCAGGGATGCAAACCCCCTCAATGTAGCTCCAATAACTACTCCTCACAGGGACTTGGACTACCTTCCCTTAGCAGATAAAGACTTCCAAATGAAAGACCTTCAACCTGATAAATGCCCCCTAAAAGTTTATTGTCGATGTCGACATGATTACCTGAACAATTCTGATACCATAGGACTTTCGGAATCAAATCTCCCAAAGTACCTATTCCCTTCTATGCACATTTTCCTGGACATTATCCATCAATGTCATGCCAATTATAATCCTAACCTAAAAGCCATAATGTCCCCTGACCAGTCAGTCCTGTTTACAATTACTGCTGATTCAATTAATGAAATGTTGCAGATTCAGCCTGGCCAGAGCCTCACCCCCATTTCCATTGCAGAATTACTAGAAAAATCCACCAAAATGTCTTATTTTGAACTCAGCCGTATTTGCATACTTTCATGGATGAGAATCATATACCCAAATATCCCCCTCCCTATCTAACATGTTTCTTCACTGATATGGGAAAAGATATTGTTAATATGGTTTCTAGCATTATCAGTTTCAACACTAGTGAGTTTGTTGATGAATTGACCCTAGCTTTCATGACTATTTACACCCCTGGTCAACCTCCTACAGCCAAATATGATTTTTCCACCTTCATTGTAGACAAAATCCACGACCAATCCATGAGGCTAGAGAATGAGAGAGTGTTCAAGTATTCTACAGTCCTGTATCACCTCTTCCTTTACTACCAAACTAACAAATTCCCCTTCTCTATGCATAAGCTTGATACCAAACGGAACCCTAGGTCAGTCATTTTCTAGACCTCTATCTTTCACTACTCACCCTCCTCTCCCTATTCATATATAGATTTCATTGATCAGTTTGTCCATCCTATAACTACCATGCTAACAGGAAGCCCTCCTCCTAGAATTAGTGATGACATCAAAAGAATCCTTCAGTTGTCAAAGCAATATAGGATAGGTGACTGGTACTTATACTAGAATCATATTGAGATCAGAGTCTATGGGTGTGAACTGCCTCCCTACATATTGCCCAAGTATATCCCCATGAGATTATTTGCGCTGGAGTACTACAGACAAATAATCAACTCTGATCAAATCCAATTCATGAAAGCAAAAAAGAAAGCCCATATGAGAATCAAAGATCACCTAGGCCCATTTGTGTGCGACAACAGAAAGGCAGGGCAAGCAGTAGAGGAAATCATAGAGATGAAGATGCATTTAAAGAAAAATTTTGTCTGGGCTTATGACCCTCACAATTTCATCTGTGATAGGAGGATAAAATATAAGTTTTCACCTTACATCCATCACAGAATCCCTGAAATAGAACAATATGCCAATTAAATGAATGGAGGGAAGGCACATTGATAGAACAAGATAGTGATAAAGTTGAAATTAAAAATGTGATGAAAGATTTGGAGAAGAGACTTGACCTAGACTCCTTTATACAGGTGCCTGCAAAGTCTTCCCAAGGGCTAGCACAGGAACCCAGTGCTCCCACAGCAAAATCTTTACAGAAGCAAACACAAGAAACAAGTGCCCCTACATCAGGGCAACCACAAGCATCCGAACAGCCAAAGAGATCAGAACAGCCTGAAATCTCTGTAGAGTTAGCTCCAACACAGCCACTACCAGCTCAAACAAACATGGGTGATCATCCAGTACTACATACTCCTCTAAATGAGGAAATAAACCTGAAAATAGAAAGGGAAGTAGCTACCCCTTCTAGCATACCCAAAGATCAACCCTTTGCTAAAAGGCAAAGGTTGAATCCATATTCAGAGGAGGAATTCATTAGGGAGACTATAAAGAGCATGAGGAAGGAGGGGATAGATAGTTTATAAACATTCCCAACATGTGGAACACCCTCTAGTTCACACAGGTAGGAACTAGAAAGGCAACCCAGCACATAGGTTTCATCCTTCAGGTCTTCTTTCGAAAAGATTATAGATATAAAGGGGAAGTTTAAAGAGATCAAGAAAAAGAATGAGCAGCTAAAGTCCCAAGCCTATGCTCAATATTTAAAAATGGCCCCCACAAACCAAACCAGACTGATGTCAGCCTTTGACATCAAAGAGGGTAAAATGCAGACGAGTTTCCTAAAGCCCACAATGTTGCAGCCAAAATCCTTGGCAGATTATCTCAAAACTGATTTTCAGGTTTTGGCTAAAGACATCCACCCTATCGACTAGATTGAAATACACAAGCAAATGGGTGAGATGGTCTATTCAACATTGACCAACAAAGCAATGATGGCTCATAGATTGAAAAATTCATTGAGCAACACTACAGCCCAAGTGCAGCTGGAGAAATCCTCCTCACGGGCAAAGGATAATAGAATAAAATCATTAAAAGAGTTAGTAATTGAGTTGGGTCATGACCCAAAGGATGTTAAGGTAGTAAAAAGCTTAATCAAGAAGAAGAATCAATACATAGCTACACTTAGAAAACAACTGAAATTGCCACCCCTCATACACCCTCAAACTGCTAACATTATAGAGAAGAAAAATGAAGAAGAACTTATGGACTTGGTCCTTAAGTTAAATGAGCAATTGAAGGAAACAGAGCAAGAATTGGAGAAACCAGTGTAGTCAAGGAAAAGTGAGTCAACCACCCAGTCCCAAACTGTAGTGCCTATAGTTCAACAGCAGTCCCTTCCACTATGGCAATTGTTTTAGCACCAAACATTCATTTGGAAACAACCACACCAGTAGAAGTAACAGGTACAACACAGGCAGGTACATCAACACAGAGCATAGAGGACTTAATTAAGTCAATGGAAGAAATGAAGCTTCAAGTAACAGAGCTACAGAAGGTAAAATAAAAGTTCACTACTTTGGAGCAGAAATATGATTTATCAAAGATAAACTATGCAGAGGAGAGAAGGAAAAATAAGAGCATGATAGAACAGATTAAAGAATTGGAGAAGGACCTGACTTTTGAAGGGCCTTTGATAGACATTAGGAAGATATTGTGGACCAATATCATTGATTCTATCAATGATATTTGGTCATCAATTCAAATTATTTTTGAATAGATTGATTTAGTAAAGCTTGCTCTTGAAGCAATTGAGAAGAACGAAGAAGAGCTGGGTAGAAAAACTGAGGAAGCAAACAGATTAATCAATTTCCTGAACAGTAAAAGCAAGCAATAGTTAGAACAATTAGATATTGAGGATAGGACTGCTACCATCCTCGAACTAAAGAAAGTGTTGACCAAAAGGAATCTGATGCAAGGCCTAGAACGTAGATGTCAAAGCATGCAAGAGAATATAGATGAGTTCATGAGAAAGTTTGAAATCTTAATGAGTAAAAGGACTCCCAAGCCCTTTAATCATCAATGATAGGCTAATGGTTCAGATTGATTACATTGATAAATTACACCAGCAGGTTGACAATTGGGCTAGTTCATCTTCAGCCAAGGCATTACCAATAGGAAAAGTGTTGTACGATGGTTTAGAGAACCTCTTTTTTATTGAACATGAAGTAAATCACTTATTCCCAATACAACCCAATTTTGTGAAGTATACAGAGGCAGATGAAATTTACAGGAAGTTGATAAGAACAAAAATACCAAAGGATGAGTGGTGGACCAACATGACTGACAACCTATCAATTTCCATGAAAAAGGTGAGGTAAATAGAAATATTTACCACAGTAAATTTTGGTAAAAAGGATGAATGTTGGTGAACACGTAAAGTGTATCAGATACAAGTGAAAGAGTATCAATTGAAAAGGTCAAATCAGATGTCCAACACTGAGTTACTATTGCTACAGCAAGATTCACATTCGTAGATCATGCCTCCAGCTCCTTCAACAAAAACAGGGACATCGAAAATCAGTTCAATATTTGTTTCTATATTCGAGACCATCTGTCTCTATATTTGTGTGTAAAGATCTTATATATTCCTAGAATAAATCTCATTTAGTTATGAGATATTTTGACGTAAATTTTGTATAAATACTTCTTTATTCGAAGTATTAGAGGTGGATCCTATAAGTATTCTATCCTTGTGATTTATGTGTTTTCTACATGTTTTAATGTTCCATGCATCTCAAAACTAAATGGTAAAATAGTCAAAGTATATCATAATTAGCTTCATTGCTCTCTACTATCAACAGTATGCCATTTACATGTTTTCTTCTAAACTATTTCAGTAAAGGAATTCTTGATTGCTCCTCTATCCTTGTAGTTTTCTTTAATAAGTCCCTAGTATAGGATTCTTAATTTCCTTATTTTGGTTGACCTATCTTCCCCTCTTCTTTCTAATCCTAACTTGAGGATTCCTAATTTCCCTCTTGTTTTGAACAGAAATATCATCCATTTAAACCACGAATTTGTTTTTACTCTATTATCCTGCCTGTTGAAATCCCACCTCAGCAATTTGATTTGATCTAGTAAATCTCCTAGATTGACTCCATAGCCCAATGGCCTAAAGCCTAGGGTGCCCATTTGTTTCAAAATTCCACCAATCTCAAACAAAACAACCTTGAACATTTATATCTAGCCTAAAATCTTTTCAAATAAAGCTAAATCATAAAGAGAGAGCCCTCTCTGAGTATATATTGGCTAGATTTTGTACTTAAAAGATTAGTTTGTGGTTACCTTGGACCCCTTTCCTTCTTTCAATAACTTCTAAGGAAAATCTGAGTGATAACATAGTGGTGACCATACTGGGGAATGAACAATTCCTCAGTGAACATTCATATAAGAAAATTCATAAAAATTTGAAATTTGGCTTCAGAAAGGACTCATTACACTAGGGCTAATCCTGATCCAAATCCACCACCTGTGTTTGAGAATCCTAACCTGATTCCTAGAATCATCAGAAGACAAGAAAGCTCAGTAAGTCCCAGACCTTTGTTCAAATCACATTCATGTCCTATTAAACAGATTTCCCTAGAAGATCTTCCTTTCGATGAGGTTCTCTGTTTAGAACCTCATCTAACAGTAAATTATCAGATCTAGTCCAAGATCCAAAATTCCTCAGAGAACTTGAAATCCAAAGAGCCAATTTTTCAATTGATCAGTATTTACAAAACTCTTCTTAGTCATCCCTTACCACTAAAAGTATACCTGAACTTTCTAAAACCGCCTCACTTTCTGCTAGCTCATCATTATTCCCTCCCTTTTCTTAAATCCATTCCACTCCCCCTTGCACCCATTCACTTCCTCTCCCTCCAATAACCACCCAACATCCCACCACCACTTCTAGTTCCTCCTCTACAACACAAACACCTCCCATTACCCCAACTCCTGGTTCTACTCTCACCCAACCCAGAACAATGGCCAACAAATATGCTCCCTTGGTGCTACCTGCTAACCTAGGTGCAATGCCTCAAGACTATCAGAGTAAGATTGTCACCTTTGATGGCACTGGAACCTACACTGCTCAGAAACACACTAAGAAGATGACCGACTACTTTGAAATATATGAGATAGACACTGCTGATGTGCAAATGAGAATTTTTTTTCAAAGTTTGTCTAGAGAAGTTAGAACCTTGTTTAGAGCCTTAACACCCAATAGTATAGATAGCCTAAGAACTCCTTACAAACAATTCTTGAACAGGTGGGAAAAAAGGAAAGACCCCCTTCAGATTTTATTTGAATACAAGAACCTTAGAAGGGGACCCCATGAAACCGTCCAGAACTATTGCACTAGATTTAATAGTGTTTATAGTGCCATTCCACTCAACCTTAGACCCCCTCCTGGTTTAGCCTTGATCAAATTTCCTGATGGATTCGATTCAGACATGGCTTTTCAGCTGAGAGAAAGAAATCTCCCCACTCTGGAAGAAATGCAAAGCGTAGCTGTAAGTGTTGAAGCCAACCTACTCTCCAAAAGAGCTAAAGCTAGAAATGAGAGAAGAATACCTACAAAAGATGAAAGTTCACCCTTTGAACAAAATATTGATGCTATTTTTAAAGGAATGGGCAAATTGTTTGACAGAGTTGATACAATTGAAAGGAAATCTCCTTGGGATGGCCGGTAGGCCAATTTAGGGGGAAATACTAATTTTAAGAAAAATAAGAATAAGAACGCTGGTAAGAATATTCCTGACCAGAATATCAAACCACCATTCCATGAAAACTATGCAGAAGCCTCTCAATTAGAAGACCCTAAGAAAGACACTCAGATAAATTTAATGGGTCTAAAAGGGGAGGAATATGTATTTCTAACTCAGGATGACCAAGAGTCTCATATACTCCAACAATTTCAAACTCAAACAGAAGAATCATTTGATTTCAGATAGGGATATGACTCTACCATATTTGAAGTACATAATTAGTATAACCTGAGAAGTGGAAAAAGTATTGATAACCACGAAACAATCCAAAAAACAACTCCTAATCAACCCAAAAAAGGAAAAACAGGCCCAGTGACAAAAACGCTTCAAATCCTTTCAAGAACAAATCAAAGCCCTTCCAACCCCACCATAGAAGATGCGTTTGATAACCAACCCAGTAATAAACAACCTTCCACTTCACTTCCCTCCAAGGAAACAGTGGAAGAACTCAAATGATCGTATCAGAGAAATCAAAAAAGGATGTTTCAAATCCTGAAATAGAAGAAAACATAGAAAACATTTCTGCCAGAAACCCAAAACTTCAAACTGACAAAACAATCATGCCCTTTAATCTAGGAGCAGAAGTAGCCAAGCTTAAAATCTTAGTTCCTTTGACAGAATTGGCGAAACATGATGTTTACAGGTCTCAAATAAGCAAATCACTAAATAGCATTGAAAATGCAGATTCTGTAAATCTCTTTCATGACCAACCCGAGTTGATTTTTGGCCCTGAAGTAAATGGGAAACCATTGGAAGGAGGGATACCACCTTTCTATGTCAGTCTCAATATGCATGATAAGATTTTTCATAACGCCATGTTTGACTCTGGAGCTTCTCACAACCTCATGCCCAAATCTGTTATGGAGAAACTCAACCTAGACATCACTAGACCTTATAGGGATTTATTTTCCTTCGATTCCAGTCAAGTGAGGTGTTTAGATCTTATAAAGCATTTATTTGTTTCATTGGTTCAATACCCTGCTAAAACTATACTTATGGACATAGTGGTAGCAGAAATTCCACCCAAGTATGGAATGTTGTTGTCCAGATCCTGGGGTACTATACGCTACCATATCTATTTTTGGACAACCAAAGAAGTTGTATAGAGAAACTTTAATGAAGTATGTAGTGAGTAGTCAAGAGAAGCCTCAAAACTTTCTCATTTACTCAGTACATTCTAATATGGATTCCTTTATTCTCTATAATTTTGAAACTGATCCAGAAGATATTTCCACTAGTATAGCAATAGAACCAAAAGAAGTTGAAAAAGAAGAAAGGTCAACTATTCAAATTCAAGAGATATCAGATGATAAAGAAAAATCAGATGATGAAGAAAATCCAAAAACCTTAGCTAAGAAAGGCTACACTACCCCAAATACAAATTATGAACATGAAATTTTATGGCATTTAGAATTTGATGGTTCAGTAAACAAACTAGGTGCAGGGGCAGGTGTATGGGTCTATAACTTAGAGAATGATCATGTAGAAGGACATGCCTATAGCTTGAATTTCAAATGTACAAACAATATGGCAGAATATGAAGCACTCATACTAGGCTTCAAGTTAGTTAAAATATTAGGAGCCATAAGAGTATCAATCATGGGAGATTCTGAACTGATAGTTAAACAAATAAAACGAGTTTACATAACCAGAGATCCTAGATTAGGACATTACATAGGTACAATTATAGAAATACTCAATACTTTCTTAGAGACCCAACTTGCAACTATTCCTAGAAAACACAACATGCAAGCTCATAGCCTGGCTACGTTTGCCAGCGCCTACAAATTTCCTTTCCAGCCCAATCACCAATATATTGTTGAGATTAGGCACAGGCCAGCCATCCCTGATAATATTAAGAACTGGCAGGTCTTTGATAGTGATAAGCAGATTAATAATTTTCTAACTTTAAATGAGGAATTTTCTAACCTTAATATAGATGTAGACCTAGTTTCAGATTTTGATCACAATAACAAGGTAGACATTAACAATATGGAAGAGAATTCAATAAACATGCTTCCCCCTACTAAATTCTCACAAGCAGAAATCAAATACCTGAAACAAATGGACCTAGATGAGATAATTGAAGAAGAAACAAAGGTTATAAATCTAAAGGATAATCATTTACCCAAAGGATTAACTCCTTTAGAGGATTTGTTTGACTCTAATGACATTCCAAAGAAACCTAAAATAGAGCCTTTAAAAGTAGACATTGAAGAGTATAATATAGGAACACAGGATAATCCCAAATTTATAAAATTGTCAAAATCTTTACCTCCTGATCAGAAGCTAAAGTATGTTGAACTTATGAGGGAATTCCGGGATGTCTTTGCCTGGAGTTACAAAGATTTGAAATCCTATGACACATCTATCATTCAGCACACTATCCCTTTGAAAGAAAATCAAAAGCCCTTTAAATAAAAACTCAGAAGAATTAACCCTTTGTTATTACCATCAATTGAGAAAGAAATAAAATGCATGTATGAAGTAGGAATCATTGCCCCTATTAGATTCTCAGAATGGGTATCTAACCTAATACCTACTAGGAAGAAAACGAAAATAAGATTATGTGTTGACCTGAGAAATGTAAACAAGGTCTCGCGTAAAGATAACTATCCTTCACCAAAAATGGACCATATACTGCAAAAGGTAGTGGGTTCCTCTATAATTTCACTTTTAGATGGGTTTTCAGGTTATAACCAAATCTTAGCTAATCCCGATGACCAAGAGAAAACTGCATTCACCACACCATGGGGTACCTTCATGTACATTAAAATTCCCTTTGGACTAGAAAATGCAGGAGCAACTTTCCAAAGAGCAATGGACATTGCCTTTGTAAAAGAGATTCATGATTTTCTTGTTATATATCTTGATGATCTCACTGATTTTTCCAAATCAGATCAACAACATTTGGAGCATCTCAGGCATATTTTCCTAAAATGCAAATAATATGGTATTTCCTTAAATCCAAAGAAATCTTTATTCGGTTTAGAAGAAGGAAAGCTATTAGGTCACATCATCTCCAAAGATGGCATCCGAATTTACCCCTCCAATATTGAAGCTATTTTGCAAATACCTCACCCAAGAAACATTAAAGAACTTCAGGCATTTTTAGGAAAGATAAATTTTTTAAGAAGATTCATCTCTAACATAGTCGAATTAATTAGATTCTTGAATAACATGTTAAAAAAGGATTCGACCATTAAATGGACAGTTGAGGCTAAACAATCATTTGAAGAAATTAAACTAGCCTTAACACAAACACCAACCCTGACCAGTCCCAAATTTGACAAAGACTTCATTATTTTCTCTTTTGCATCAGAACACACCATAGTTGCAGTTTTACTACAAAAGGATGATCAAGGATGTGAAAAACCAATAGCCTTTTTTAGTAAAGCCCTTAGAGATGCCTCATTAAAGTATAAAATAATGGAGAAACAAGCTTTTGCTTTGGTAAAGGCTATTAAAGATTTTAGAGTATATATTTTGTATTCTCATGTAGTAGCTTATGTTCCAAATATTGTAGTCAAAGATATCCTGACACAAGATGGAGTTGATGGAAAGAGGGGAAAATGGATAGCTACTATTTTAGAGTATGATATAGAGAAAAAACCTACCAAATTAATCAAAGGTCAGGGGTTGGCCAAATTCATGGCAAAAACAAATTGCCAAGCCCTAGACATAAATTTGATTGCAGAATTGGATAACGAACAAGAGATGGCTACTCCACAGATCAGCCAGCCTTTTCTAGATTCCCCCTAGCATGCTGATATTATATATGTTCTACAAAACCTGCAAGCTCCTCCAGGGTTATCCAGAACTAAAAGTAGGTTTTGAAAATGAAAGCTTTAAAATTCTGCATTATGAATAATACTTTGTTTTGGAAAAATAATGAGGGAATTTTGTTGAATTTTTTGTTAAAAGAAGCTGACAAGGTACTCCAAGAATTTCATGCAGGAGATTGTGGTGGACATCTCTACTGGAAGTCAACTACTGATAAAATTCTAAGACCTGGATTTTACTGCTCAACCTTGTTATCAGATGTTAAGAAATTTGTAACTTCCTACCACAAGTGTCAGATCTTTGAAGGAAAAAGAAAACTCTTGCCTTTGCCTTTGAAACCCATATCCACAGAAAAATATTTTCAACAATGGGTTCTTGACTTCATTGGAGAAATCCATCCACCCTCTTCTGCTCAACATAAATGGATCCTCACCGCAACTGATTACTTCACCAAATGGATAGAAGTTATTCCCTCTAGACAGACCATCGATACTATAATAATAGGTTTTCTAGAGGCTAATATTCTATTTAGGTTTGGTTGTCCTGAAAAAAATTATCACAGATAATGTTGCAGCCTTCAAGTCAAAGAAAATGATTGCTTTATGTCACAAATATCATATAACACTTGGTCATTCCACAGCTTACTATACTCAAGGGAACGGACTTGCAGAATCTTCCAACAAAAGTCTAATTAATATTATCAAAAAACTATTGGAAGAAAATAATAAAACTTGGAACAGAAAATTGACCAATTCTTTGTGGGCAGATAGGCTTACTACTAAGAAGTCCATTGGAACCAGTCCCTATGAGCTAGTATATGGAATGGAGACATTTTTCCTTCATTTCTAGGAGTTCCAGTCATGAAGTTACTTCAAGAAGCTCAAGTGGAATGAAATGATATACAGAGGAGAATTAACCAGACCATCCATTTACAACAAACCAGGGAGGAAGTATACCAAAGATCCAAAGTAATACAAGAAAAACTCAAGAAGATTTTTGACAAAAGGACCAAAGTAGAAGACTTTTATCTGGGAGACAAAGTGTTAAAGTGGGATTCCAGAATAGAGGACAAAGGAAAGCATGGGAAGTTTGACTTCCTGTGGAAAGGGCCATTCACTATATATGCCTTCAAAGGAAATAATGCTTCTTTTCTAAAAGAATTAGATGGTATAGATATTGAAGGAGGACCAGTCAATGGTCAAATTTTAAAGCACTACATTGACCCCATTTACTAATTTTACAAGTTCAGTTGTACATACTATATCCTTCATAATGTTCAGTGTTGATTGGATGGTAAATTTTTGAAGTCGAAGCCCGAAGAGAAGGCCCTAAGCTTCAGAAATATTATTGTCATACATACCAATAAAGAAGCAGGGAAAATGAAATTGCATAGCACAATCAAAGTCTTTCAAGGGCCATTGGTCTACAGTTCTTGACTTTCCACCAGGGAAAGCCATCCCCAAGTGGCGTCACTATTAGGTTCCTATACCAATAGGTGTCATTAATCATGATTGACTTGGTTTAGCTCTAAAATATGTACATACCTTTGCATTCTGCAAATGTTTTCCATATTTGTAAAAAATCAAAAAAATAAAAAATCTAAAGAAGGTATGCCCTAAAAGAAAAATCAAAGGGCAGAAAGAATGAAAAAGGTCTGAAAAATGAAAGAAAATGAACCCCAACAAAAAGAAAAGACCATGAAAGTGTGCAAGTCCGAATACCACTGCTTTACTTTTGTGTAAAAAAGGTTGTGTGCAACTCGTCACCTATGCCACAATCCATGGTAGCTAAATAGTGTAAACTTGGTTATTCCATGCTTTCAATTTCATGTTTTTAGGGATAGAGAATAAAATCTGACCAAACTGTTTAATCTTGGCAGATAAGTAGATAGGTAGAGTGAATAAAAGGAGCTCAACAGTTTAATTTGAGACCTTGGATGTAATAAGGATAGACTTAGATAGATATCTACATGTAAAAGAAAAGAAAGTGTGATAAGGGTTTTCCAATTTAAGTGCACCCTAATAAAGAAGTAAAAATGCTAGGATAAAGTAGGTAGGGTAAGTAGATGATGGTTCCAGAATAAATGTGTGGTGAATGGTTAAGTTTAATGCTTAAATCTTTTGCTCTTGTCACTTCGACAAAGCATGGATCACAATGAAGACAACATATTAAGAATTCAAAGTCAAATTAATTAACTTCATCACTCTTTTCCCCCTAATTTTTACTAATTTTCCCTAAGTACTAAAAGCACCTATAACAAGTTAGAGGGACTCAGAGCATTTCTCTGACTTTTGGAGGGACCGGACCCTCGACCTAATAAGTTGAAATACCTAAAGTACTTAAATGCCCTTCATCAATATTACCCCTCCATAAAGTCATTCATTCTCTTTATAAAGCTTTTCCTAAGTAAAACCTTATTTTACTTAGGGAAATTAAAACATTTTATCTCAAAGACCCTCATATTCTACTAGCTTAAGTCATGAATGTTGTATGATGGAATTCTTTCAGAAACATTTTAACTTAGCGCATATTCATATCCTACAAAGTCATATTAACCGCTAATTAGTATTATTATTTAATTCCCGAAAACAAACTACCCATTACCTGTATTATTATTAAAATCCCAATAAATATATATCCCACCCTGCAATTGCGAAATAACCTTAATAACTTTGATAAATGGGATTAATTAGTCAATCAGTGACTAATTAAGAACCCCGCCACCCGCGATGACAATAAAGGATTAATTAAATCGTCTAGATTAATTAATAACTTTTGACCAATCACATCGCCCCCAATGTAATTAAAGCCTTTTAATTAACATCGGGCCCCCTCTATTAACCATCAATCACTTCCCAATCCCCGACCACCGTCCGATCAAATCTCTTAGATCCAACGGCCACCGCTCATATCGCATGGGCCCTTTGGTTGGACGTTAAACGCATGATATGAGCGGTTTTCCAAAAATTGTCGATGCTACGTGTCAATTGATAAATGCAATCACGTGGCCTCCCTCAATACCACCAACCTCCCATAAGCGATGCGATGAAACCTGCTTACCGCCTCCCGTAAACGAAAAAATGTTACATCATCAAGTTGACGCCATCTGTCCTTGTCACTAACCCGCCAAAACATTGACTTTGCATAAAAAACAAGTGTAATCTATTCTTCGTCCTATATTCAAAAGAATCCCATGCATGCTCGCACCACGTCCAAAATCAACTAGCTCCTCCCCCAACTATCAACCACCTTGAGCATTTCCTTTCAATGCCACTCCAGTCCACTGTGCGCATCCTTTGAACGTGAAAATCATAGCCAGTTTCCCAGAAACAGGTATTTACCATATTTTCTCCCGGAAACCCTGTTGTATACTGAAATTCCACTGAAATTGCTTTTAAAACCCAAATTTTTCAGTATAATTGAGTTGCTAAGCTTAGTCCCATTACTCCCCGGCACCTCTGTTTCAGAAATTTCATTCAAAAATCCCAGTTTCGTCCCTAAAACACAAGAACCAGGGATGCAAACCCCCATGGCCCTCAATGTATCTCTAATCACTACTCTTCACTAGGACTTGGACTACCTTCCCTTAGCAAATACAGACTTCCAAATGAAAGGCCTTCAACCTGATAAATGCCCCCTGAAAGTATATTGTCGATGCCGACATGATTACCTGAACAATTATGATACCATAGGACTTTGGGAATCAAATCTCCCAAAGTACCTATTCCCTTTTGTGCACATTTTCCCGGAAATTATCCATCAATGTCATGCCAATTATAATCCTAACCTCAGAGTCGTAATGTCCCCCGACCAGTCAGTCTTGTTTACAATTATTGCTGATTCAATTAATGAAATGTTGCAGCTTCAGCCCAGCGAGAACCTCATCCACATTTCCATTGCAGAATTGATAGAAAAATCCACCAAAATGTATGATTCTGAACTCAACCGTATTTTCCATACTTCCATGGATGAGAATCATATACCCAAAGATCCCCCTCCCTACCTAACATGTTTCTTCACTGATATGGGCAAAGATATTGTTAATATGGTTGTTGGCATTATGGGTTTCAATACTAGTGAGTTTGTTGATGAATTGACCCTAGCTTTCATGACTATTTACACCTCTGGTCAGCCTCTTGCAGCCAAATATGATTTTGCCACCCTCATTGCAGACAAAATCCACGACCAATTCATAAGGCTAGAGAATGAGAGAGTGTTCAAGTATTCTACAGTCCTGTATCACCCCTTCCTTTATTACCAAACTGACAAATTCCCCTTCTCTGTGCATAAGCTTGATACCAAAGGGAACCCTAGGTCAGTCATTTTCTGGACCTCTATCTTTCACTACTCACCCTCCTCTCCCTATTCATATATAGATTTCATTGATCGGTTTTTCCATCCTATAACTACCATGCTGACAGGAAGCCCTCCTCCTAGAATCAGTGATGACATCAAAAGAATCGTTCAGTTGTCAAAGCAGTATAGGGTAGGTGATTGGTACTTATACCAGAATCATACTGAGATCAGAGTCTATAGATGTGAACTGCCTCCCTACAAATTGCCCAAGTATGTCCCCATGAGATTATTTTCCCTGGAGTACTACAGAAAAATAATGAACTCCAATCAAATCCACTTCATGAAAGAAAAAAGAAAGCCCAGCTGAGGATCAAAGATCACCTAGGCCCATTTGTGTGCAACAATAGAAAAGCAAGGCAAGCAATAGAGGAAATCATAGAGATGAAGATGAATTTAAAGAAGAGTTTTGTCTGGGCTTATGACCCTCACAATTTCATCTGTGATAGGAGGATAAAACATAAGTTGTCACCTTACATCCATCACAAAATCCCTAAAATAGAACAATATGCCAATTTAAATGAATGGAGGGAAGGGACATTGTTAGAACAAGATAGTGATAAAGTTTAAATTGAAAATGTGATGAAATATTTGGAGAAGAGACTTGACTTGGACTCCTTTGTACAGGTGCCTGCAAAGTCTTCCCAAAGGCCAGCATAGGAACCCAGTGCTCCCACAACAGAGTCTTCACAGAAGAAAATACAGGAAACAAGTGCCCCTACATCAGGGGAACCACAAGCATCAGAACAGCCAGAGAGATCATAACAGCCTGAAATATCTGTAGAGTTAGCTCCACCATGGCCACTACCAGATCAAACAAACATGGATGATCCTCCAGTACTACAGACTCCTCTAAATGAGGAAAGAAACCTGAAAAGAGAAAGGGAAGTAGCTACCCCTTCTGGCATACCCAAAGATCAACCCTTTGCTAAAAGGCAAAGGTTGAATCCATATTCAGAGGAGGAATTCATTGGGGAGACTATAGAGAGCATGAGGAATGAGGGGTCAGATAGTTTACAAACATTCCCAACAGGTGGGACACCCTCTAGTTCACACAGGCAGGAACTGGAAAGGCAACCCAGCACAGAGGTTTCATCCTTCAGGTCGTCTTCTGAAAAGATTATAGATATAAAGGGGAAGTTTAAAGAGATCAAGACAAAGAATGAGCAGCTAAAGTCCCAAGCCTATGCTCAATATTTGAAAATTTCCCCCACAAACCAGACCAGACTGATGTGAGCCCTTGACATCAAAGAGGGTAAAATGCAGATGAGTTTCTTGAAACCCACAGTGCTGCAGCCAAAATCATTGGCAGATTATCTCAAAACTGATTTTGAGGTTTTGGCTAAATACATCCACCCTATCGACCAGATTGAACTACACAAGAAAACGGGTGAGATGGTCTATTCAACATTGACCAGCAAAGCAATGATGGGTCATAGATTGCAAAATTCATTGAGCAACACTACAACCCAATTACAGTTGGAGAAAGCCTCCTCACAGGCAAAGGATAATAGAATAAAATCATTAGAAGAGTTAGGAATTGAGTTGGGTCATGACCCAAAGGATGTTAAGGTAGCAGACAGCTTAATCAAGGAGAAGAATGAAGATATAGCTGCACTTAGAAAACAAATGAAATTGACACCCCTCATACACCCTCAAACTGCTAACATTATAGAGAAGAAAAATGAAGAAGAACTTATGGACTTGGTCCTTAAGTTAAACGAGCAATTGAAGGAAACAGAGCAAGAATTGGAGAAACCAGTGCAGTCAAGGCAAAGTGAGTTGACCACCCAATCCCGGACTGTAATGCCTATAGTTTCAACAACAGTCCCTTCCACTATGGCAACAATTTTAACACCAAACATTCATTTGGCAACAACCACACCAGTGGAAGTAACAGGTACAACACAAGCAGGTACATCAACACAGAGCAGAGAGGACTTAATTAAGTCAATGGAAGAAATGAAGATTCAAGTAACAGAGCTACAGAAGGTAAAAGAAAAGTTCACTACTTTGGAGCAAAAATATGATTTATCAAAGATAAACTATGCAGAGGAGAGAAGGAAAAATAAGAGCATGATAGAACAAATTAAAGCATTGGAGAAGGACCTGACTTTTGAAGGGCCTTTGACAGACATTAGGAAGATATTGTGGACCAATATCATTGATTCCATCAATGATATTTGGTCATCAATTCAAATTATTTTTGAACATATTGATTTAGTAAAGCTTGCTCTTGAAGCAATTGAGAAGAACAGAGAGTGCTGGGTAGAAAACCTGAGGAAGCAAACAGATTAATCAATTTCCTGAACAATAAAAATAGGCAACAATTAGAACAATTAGATATTGAGGATAGAACTGCTACCATCCTCGAACTAAAGAAAGTGTTGACCAAAAGGAATCTGATGCAAGGCCTGGAACATAAATGTCAAACCATACAAGAAGATATAGATGAGTTCATGAGAAAGTTTGACATCTTAATGAGTAAAGGACTCCCAAGCCCTTTAGTCATCAATGATAGGCTAATGGTTCATATTAATTACATTGATAAATTACACCAGCAAGCCGATAATTTACAGGAAGATGATAAGAACAAAAGTACCAAAGGATGAGTGGTGGACCAACATGACTAACATCCTATAAACTTCCATGACAAAAGTGAGGTAAATAGAAATATTTACCACAGTAAATTTTGGTAAAAAAGATGAATGTTGGTGAACAGGCAAAGTGTATCAGATACAGGTGAAAGAGTATCAATTGAAAAGGTCAAATCAGATGTCCAGCACAAAGTTACTAGGGCAATAGCAAGATGCACATTCGTAGAGCATGCCTCCAACTCCTTCAACAAAAACAAGGACAGCAACAATCAGTTCACTATCTGTTTCTATATTTGAGACCATCTGTCTCTATATTTGTGTGTAAAGATCTTCTATATTCCTAGAATAAATCTCATTTAGTTATGAGATATTTTGATGTAAATTTTGTATAAATACTTCATTATTGGAAGTATTAGAGGTGGATTCTATAACATTTCTATAACTCTACACTATCAAGTGAAGAAAGCTTTGTACTCAAGTCTAGATTTTTTGCTGGAAAAGGAAAAAAATTTGAGGACATTTCGTCAGATTCATGTGCAGTCTAATAGCAAATAAGTATTATATCCTTGTGATTTATGTGTTTTCTACATGTTTTAATGTTCCATGCATCTCAAAACTAACTGGTAAAATAGTCAAAGTATATCAGAATTAGCTTCATTGCTCTCCGTTATCAATAGTATGCCATTTACATATTTTCTTCTAAACTATTTCGGTAAAGGAATTCTTGATTGTTCCTCTATCCCTGTAGTTTTCTTCAATAAGTCCCTAGTATAGGATTCTTAATTGCCTTATGTTGGTTGACCTATCTTCCCCTCTTCTTTCTAATCCTAACTTGGGGATTCTTAATTTCCCTCTTGTTTTGAACAAAAATATCATCCATTTAAACCCTAAATTTGTTTTTACTCTGTTATCCTGCCTGTTGAAATCCCACCTCAGCAATTTGACTTGATCCAATGAATTTTCCCAGATTGACTCCATAGCCCAATGGCCTGAAGCCTAGGGTGCCCATTTGTTTCAGAATTCCACCAATCTCAAACAAAACAACCTTGAGCATTTATAACTAGCCTAAAATCTTTTCAAATAAAGCTAAATCATAAAGAGAGAGCCCTCTTTGACTACAGATTGGCTAGATTATATACTTAAAAGATTGGTTTGTGGTTACCTCGAACCCCTTTCCTTCTTTCAATAACTTCTAAGGAAAATTTGAGTGATAACATAGTGGCGACCATACTGGGGAATGAACAATTCCTCAGTGAAATAAACCTTTAAGAAAATGAAAAGTTTGATTTAAAGCATCTTACAAGATTTTAGAAGTTATTTTGAACATTCATATAAGAAAATTCATAAAAATTTGAAATCTGGCTTCAGAAAGGACTTGTTACAGTAGGGCTAATCCTGATCCCAATCCACCACCTATGTTTGAGAATCCTAACCTGATTCCTAGAATCATCAAAAGACAAGAAAGCTCAGTAAGTCCCAGACCTTTGCTCAGATCACATTCATGTCCAGTTAAATGGATTTCCCTAGAAGATCTTCCTTTCAATGAACAGTTTGAACTCTCTCTATTTAGAACCTCATCTGATAGTAAATTATTAGATCTAGTCCAAGATCCAGAATTCCTCAGATAACTTGAAATCCAAAGAGCCAATTTGTCAATTGATCAGTATTTGCAAAACTCTTCTCAGTCATCCCTTACCACAGAAAGCATACCTGAACTTTCTGAAACCGCCTCACTTTCTGCTAGTTCATCATTATTCCCTCCCTTTTCTGAAATCCATTCCACTCCCCCTTTCACCCCTTCACTTCCTCTCCCTCCAATAACCAACATCCCACCACCACTTCTAGTTCCTCCTCTACAACACAAACACCTCCCATTACCCCAACTCCTGGTTCTACTCTCACCCAACCCAGAACAATGGCCAACAGATATGCTCCCCTGGTGCTACCTGCTAAACTAGGTGCAATGCCTCAAGACTATCAGAGTAAGATTACCACCTTTGATGGCACTAGAACCTACATTGCTCAGTAGCACACTAAGAAGATGGCCGGTTACTTTGAAATATATGAGATAGACACTGCTAATGTGAAAATGAGAATTTTTGTTCAAAGTTTGTCTAGAGAAGTTAGAACCTTGTTTAGAGCCTTAACACCCAATAGTATAGATAGCATAAGAACTCTCTACCAACAATTCTTGAATAGGTGTGAAAAAAGGAAAGACCCCCTTTAGATTTTATCTGAATACGAGAACCTTAGAAGGGGACCCCATGAAACTGTCCAGAACTATTGCACTAGATTTAATAGTGTTTATAGTGCCATTCCACTCGACCTTAGACCCCCTCCTGGTTTAGCCTTGACCAAATTCCCTGATGAATTCAATTCAGACATGGATTTTCAGCTGAGAGAAAGTAATCCCCCACTCTGGAAGAAATGCAAAGCGTAGCTGTAAGTGTTGAAGCCAACCTACTCTCCAAAAGAGCTAAAGCTAGAAACGAGAGAAGAATACCTACAAAAGATGAAAGTTCACCCTTTGAACAAAAGCTTGATGTTATTGTTAAAGAAATGGACAAATTGTTTAAGAGAGTTGATACAATTTAAAGGAAATCTCCTTGGGATGGCGAGCAGGCCAATTCATGGAGAAATCCTAATTTTAGGAAAAATCAGAATCAGAACACTAGTAAGAATATTCCTGACTAGAATATCAGACCACCATTCCAAGAAAACTATGCAGAAGCCTCTTAATCAGAAGACCCTGAGAAAGACAGTCAGATAAATTTAATGGGTCTAGAAGGGAGGGAAGATGTATTTCTAACTCAGGATGACCAAGAGTCTCATATACTCCAACAATTTCATACTCAAACAGGAGAATCATTTTATTTCAGACAGGGATATGACTCTGCCATCTTTGTAG
Organism: Pinus taeda; assembly: GCA_000404065.3. Classification (NCBI taxonomy): domain Eukaryota; kingdom Viridiplantae; phylum Streptophyta; class Pinopsida; order Pinales; family Pinaceae; genus Pinus; species Pinus taeda. The sequence continues at coordinate 67,097 of APFE030180355.1, read as the reverse complement.
TACATAAACAGTATAACCTAAGAAGTAGAAAAAGTACTGATAACCCCGAAACAAACCAAAAAACAACTCCTAATCAACCCAAAAAAGTCAAAACAGGCCCAATAACAAAAACGCTTCAGATCCTTTCAAGAACAAATCAAAACCCTTCCAGCCCCACCATAGAAGATGTGTCTGATAACTAGCCCAGTAATAAACAACCTTCCACTTCACTTCCCTCCAAGCAAACAATTGAAGAACATCAAAAGATCGCATCAGAGAATCCGATGCAAGGCCTGGAACATAGATGTCAAAGCATGTAGGAAGATATAGATGAGTTCATGAGAAAGTTTGACATCTTAATGAGTAAAGGACTCTCAAGCCCTTTAGTCATCAATGATAGGCTAATGGTTCAGATTGATTACATTGATAAATTACACTAGTAGGCTGACAGTCAAGCTAGTTCATCTTCAGCCAAGGCATTACCAACAAGAAAAGTGTTGTACGACGGTTTAGAGAACCTTTTTTAATTGAACATGAAGTAAAGCATTTATTCCCAGTACAACAAAATTTTGTGAAGTATACAGAGGCAGATGAAATTTACAAGAATCTGATATGAACAAAAATACCAAAGGATGAGTGGTGGACCAACATGACTGACATCCTATAAATTTCCATGACAAAAGTGAGGTAAATAGAAATATTTACCACAGTAAATTTTGGTAAAAAGGATGAATGTTGGTGTTGGGTCCCTATAATACTAGTGATTACCCCATTACTATTGTAGTTGTACCCCTTATTAATATTGTTGTTCCCCTATTGTCCCCATATTGTTATTACTGTGCCCCATAGAATCCCTCTATCGTTATTTTTGTGGCTTTATATTATTATTGTTAGGTCCGCTGGGTTATATTGTGACTCCTTAAGACTCCTATATATAGAAAGGAGGTTTTGTCATTTGTATGATCCAAGAATTATTCATTTATGTAATGTAAAGGAGGCTTTCCCCTCGAAAAGGCTGAATTCTAAGGCGTGGATCTATCTTTTCTATCTTTTTTTGAGCTGGTTTCATAACATTTGGTATCAGAGCTTTGGATTCTAAGGTTTCACTGCTCCAAACAGGTCATCGTGGAATTTTCGCTATAACTTTGTTTCTGCGATATTTCAGAAGCTAAAAAAAAAACCCATTTGAGAAAAAATAGCGTGGAATCTTGGGTCTGAATTTTAGAACGTTTTGTGCTATATTTGTGGAGATATGATCTGAGTAAGTTGGTCTTCTTGCATACTCTTGAATTACATTCCAAACAGGTGACCTAGGGAAAATTGTCATAACTTTCTCTCTGAGCATCGGATTGAAATTTTGTAAGAAGGTACAGAAAGAGGATGGACAATAGTTTCTTGTATGTATTTTTTTAAAGCCAAGGTTTGAAATAGTGACTCGTGGTATGCCATACAAGTTCGCTCTACTGAACTAGTCTATACGCATGTCACTGTGGGAGATTTTGCATAAATCTTCCTTGGAGAATCCAATTTGGATCAGACTGGTGGCATTGGAAAGAGGACACGGAGGGCTACAACAAGTTGTAATTTCAAAACTAGATGACCTGAAAGTACAGAGATACATCAGAGGCAATATCAAGCTCCTACAAAGTTAACAAAGGTGTGTAGATTCTTTTAAATTTTTGCTTAAGATTGGTTTGAAAATTTATTTTGAAGGAATTAAAAGGGCATAGTAGAGAATTATTATCGATAATTGATGCCCCGAGGAAAGAAAATGAAAACACTTAGTAGGGAACCTGAAAGCTCTAACATGACTCATGAAGAAGAGGAAGAAATGCTACATGATATATCAAAATTACAAGAACAAGTGCAAAAAATGTCACGCTCACAAAAGCTAACCGAAGCTAAGATAAATGGTGTGGAGTCTAAGATAGAGGGCATGGAAGCTAAGATGGATGATTTGAAGATAGATTTGAAGACAGAGTTGAAGACAGACATGGCAGATTTGAAGGCAGATTTGACAAATTTTCTACAAGAAATACTTACTAATGGTGAAAGGGGAGTAAAGGAAACTCATGATGCAAACAAAGGAAATGTTAATCATGATTTAATAGACTCTAATGTTGGATTGAAGGTGCACCATATTCCAAAAATCGATATGAGGAAGTTTGATGGCAATGATCTCGCAACATGGATATTACAAATGGAGCAATTTTTTGATATCAATAATGTGCAAAACACACAAAAGGTACGTATTGCAACTTTATATTTGGAACCAAATCAGTTTGTATGGTATCAATGTCTTTTCTCTCGTAAACAATTTATCACTTGGGCAACTCTTACGGAAGAATTGACAACACATTATGAGGATACAAAAAGAAACACTTCTTTTAGCCAATTGACAAGTCTCAAACAAAAGGGTTCAATAATGGAGCACATTGAGGAGTTCCAAAAATTGAACATAAAGGTAAAAAATATTCCAGAAGAGCATAGGATTGATGTGTTCATAGGGACTTTAAAAGATAATATCCAACATGATGTTTGCCTTTGGGAACCTGATTCATTAGAGAAGGCATTTAGGTTAGCAAGAAAAATGGAAAGCAAAATTATGGCAACTAGGAAGCATACCACTCACAACTATAAAAGATGGAAGTGTTGTCCCTAGTCTTCCACAACCTATAAGGTTGACACCACAACAATTGGAAGAAAAAAGAGCACAAGGGCTTTGTTACAGTTGTGATAGCAAATACACTAAAGGTCATAAGTGTGCTGAGAAGAAATTATTCTACATAGATTGTGAAGAGGAAGAAGAAAAGGAGCAAGAAAGGTCAAAAGAAGAGGATATACTCCAGGAACAAAGCCTAGATGAAGAAGAAATGAATCCGACCATATCTTGTAATGCATTTGTGGGAATTACCACTCCTCAAACCATCAAGATAGAAGGACAAATCAAGAAGAAAAAGGTAATAGTGTTGATTGATTCAGGAAGTACCCACAATGTTATTCATTGTAAGGTAGCAAAAGAATTGAATTGCTTCTTTATATCCAACACTAGAGTGTCAAGTGATGGTTGCAAATGGAGGAACAATAAATTTCTCTAGAAAGTGCCATAATATCAAGCTATCCATGGGAGAATATGTATTGACTAGCCTAATGCTTTCCATTCGAATGGGAGGTGCTGATGTTTTATTAGGAGTCCAATGGCTATAATCCTTGGGTACAATAGCTTTTAATTTTCAAGAACTTTTCATGAAATTTCTGTGGAAGGAAAGGAATTTGAATTAAGGGGTATTGTAGGGAAACCAGGAAAGATAATCAGCTCTAGTGGTATGACAAAGCTTCTAAAAAAGAACGAAGAGGTGTAATTGCACAATTATGTTCGCTAGATGTTTCCACATTGGAATCATCTATTTCTCCAGATCTCCAAAAAGTCTTGGACAATCATTCCAAGGTATTTGAGACTCCCAAAGGTCTCCCACCTATTCATGATCATGATCATGCTATTCATCGGATTCCAGGAAGTGTTCCTGCAAACATCAGGCCGTACAGATATCCCTATGCCCAAAAGAGTGAAATTGAACGTATGGTTGTAGAAATGCTAGAGGTTGGTATAATTCAACCGAGTCAAAGTTCTTTCTCCGCTCCAGTAGTATTGGTGCACAAGAAGGATGGATCATGGCGCATGTGTCCGGATTATAGGGAGCTCAACAAGCTCACTATTAAAGATAAGTTTCCCATTCCTGTCATTGATGAATTACTGGATGAATTGCATGGATCAATTTACTTCACCAAGTTGGATCTTCGTTCAGGATATCATCAAATCAGAATGAAGACTGAAGACATTCCGAAAACAACATTTAGAACTCATGAGGGTCATTATGAATTTTTGGTCATGCCTTTTGGCCTTACCAATGCACCTTCAACATTTCAAGGTTTGATGAATTCAATTTTCAAACCATTCCTTAGAAAATTTGTGTTAGTATTTTTTGATGATATACTAATCTACAGCAAGTCTTGGAAGGATCATGTTGAACATGTTGACAGGGTGCTACAACTATTGGAGGAGAAACAATTATATGCAAAAAGATCCAAATGTTTCTTTGGAGTACAAGAGGTGGAATATCTGGGTCATATTGTTTCTCATGAAGAGTTAAGGTAGACCCTAGCAAAATTAAAGCCATTAAGGAATGGAAAATCCCCACATCCATAAAGCATCTGCGAGGATTTCTTGGGTTGACAGGGTATTATTGCAAGTTTGTTAAGAATTATGGGAGAATAGCAGCACCTCTAACAACATTATTGAAGAAAGATGCATTTTCATGGACTCCGGAAGCAACAAAGGCCTTTGAACATCTTAAAGAGGCAATGTGCCAAGCACCGGTCTTAGCTAAACCGGACTTCACAAAAACCTTTATTGTGGAATGTGATGCTTCAGGAAATGGAATTGGTGTTGTTCTAATGCAAGATGAAAGACCCATTGCTTTTGAAAGTCGTCCAATCAAGGGAAATTTTTTACACAAAGTATTTATGAGAAGGAAATGTTGTTAATACTCCATGCACTTAAGAAATGGCGACCCTACCTAATGGAAGACACTTCAAGGTAAAAATGGATCATGATAGCCTTAAATACTTTTTAGAACAAATATTATCCTCTGAAGAGCAACAAAAGTGGGTCACAAAGATGTGGGTTATGACTTTGAAATCATCTACAAAAAATGGAAGCAAAATTTGGTGGCAGATGCACTTTCAAGAAAGGATGAGGATGTGGAAGCATTGTTGTGCGCCATTTTTATTATCCAACCAGATTGGATAAATGCAGCAAGGGAGGAATGGAAGAATGATGAAGAAGTGTGGGCACTTATTCGAAAGTTACAACAAGATTCCAGTACGTCAGATACATTTAGCTGGCAAAATGATTCGTTATGGTACAAAGATCGCTTATACCTCTGTAAGAATTCCCAGCTAAAACAAAAGATTCTTATGGAATTGCACACTTCTCCCTTAGGAGGGCACTCAGGATTTTTAAAAACTTACCACAGGGAAGAAAGAATTTTTTTGGGATGGCCTTAAATCAGATATTCAAAAGTTTGTGGCAGACTGTTTGGTTTGCCAACAAAATAAAGTTGAAACAATTAAGACACCGGGTCTATTACAACCTTTATCCTTCCAAGCCAACGTTGGGAGGAGGTTTCAATGGATTTTATCACAGGTTTACCCAAGTCTGAGGGAAAGAGTGTCATCATGGTGTAGTTGATAGACTTACCAAGTATGCACACTTTTGTGCATTATCACATCCATTTAAGCCAGTACAGTTTCTACTGCATTTATGGAAACAATTCAAAAGCTACATGGAAACCCAAAGATAATTGTAAGTGACAGAGATCCCATTTTCACTGGAAATTTTTGGACAGAATTATTTTCTTGTCTCTGTACTCAGTTAGCTCATAGCTCATCTTATCATCCTCAATCTGATGGGCAAACTGAGATAGTAAACAAATGTTTGGAATGATATCTTCGTTGCTTTGTATCTGATAAACAGACACAATGGGTCAAATGGTTGCCTCTGGCTAAATGGTGGTATAACACTTCCTTCCATAAAGCAACAAAAATGACCCCATTTATGGCACTTTATGGGTATCAGCCACCATCCATCACATCATATTTAAGAGAAAATTCTAAGGTTCAAGCAGTGGAACATCACATCGAACATCAACACAAGTCCTCCAACTCTTAAAGGATAACCTCGTGTTGGCACAGAATAGAATGAAACAACAGGCAGATCAACATCG